>BOPN01003798.1:112500-115000 GCA_017312705.2 Penaeus japonicus | reverse complement strand
GGTAGAAGAAGTAAGAAATGAGTAATAGAGAAATGTCGGTAGAAGAATAGATAGACAGCGAAAGGGAAAATTTTGGATTCAAATCTACCGGATTCATAAAAAGCACAGTCAGCAATGATCTATTCATATTCATATTTTTCATCACTATTTAACGTTGCACTTAGATTCTCAAATATAGTTCCACCTCATGAATCATCATTATATAATAGATCTATATTCAACGGAATAGTGAACAATGATTTGTATACCTAACTCACACACCACATTCAACATCTGTGCAAATGAACTGTGCTCCCTCCCCCTCCTATGCCCCCTCCCCCTACAATAAAGTCTATCCCACACGCCCGCGACTTCCAGGAGATGAACTGTACTTCCCCCCCCCCCCCCACACCCCCCTCCCGCCACCTCAACCCCCAGCAATGAACTCTGCGCCACTCCCCCCCCTCCCCCCCTCCCCCTCAAACTGCAACCAGCGTCTTATCCTCTTCCCTCCTCCCGGTATCCTACCTCCCCCCCCCACCCATCTACCTGGACCAACCCTCCTACCTCCTCCCTCCTTCCCTCCCTCCCTCCCTCCTTCTCTCCCTCCCTCCCTCCCTCCCTCCTTCTCGGTACCAAGCCCTTCCCTCCTCCTACTTGCTGTCTCTCCCTTTCTCCCTATATCTGTAGCCTGCCCTACTCCCTCCCACTCTCTCCTATCTATAACCCCCCCCCCCCCATCCCTCCCCCCGACCTGTAACCTGCCGACCGGTGAAAGGGCTTGTTGTCTGAAAGTTACCTGAGCGTGCAGGGTTCCAGTACATTTTCTCTCGTCTATACATATAATGTTATCTGTTTGCTATTCAAGTATAAGTTTATTTTACTTTTGGAATAAAGTAGGAACGCCTATAGCGCCTCAGAAACGCATCTGTTGGAATTTTAAGGCATGTGAAAAGGGCCGAAGTCATAATAGTATAGCATTAAGTGAAAGTTATATCACGTAACTGTCACCTGAAAAACAAGAATGTTTGCGTGTATGTGTGTGTGCGCCTGTGCGTGTGTGTGCTGTACACAAATACACACACACATACACACACACACACACGCACACACACACATATATATATATATATATATATATATATATATATATATATATATATATATGTATGTATATATATATATATACACACACACATACACACACACACACACACACACACACACACACACACACACACACACACACACACACATATATATATATATATATATATATATATATATATATATATATATATATATATATGTATGTATATACACACACATACATACATACATATAGATTATTTGCAATTTCAGTTAGTTTGCAAATTATTGTCTATTTTCTGCATAGTAAAGATAGTCACTCAACTGATTTTTCATCTGTTTCAATACTGGGCTCACTTACATCTATCAAAGCCATTCATATATTCTACAGCATGACTAAGACAACTATTCTCTTTTAAAAGTCATAAATCAGTTTTTATCTGAAATATAATTTATTAGAAAAGGTACGCAAGCAGATACTTCTTTCCAAACGCATGAAAGTATTCGGCACTTTCACCAAATGAAAGGGAGGGGGAGGGAGGGGGGGTATGGGTGAGGGGGCAGCGGAAAGAAGGGTGGGGTGGGGGGTGGGGGGGCAAGAAGCGAGGGAGGGAACAATAGAGGGGACGGGGTGGGGAGGGGAGGGGAGACGGGAGGGAGCCGAGAGTGGGGAGTGGATTGCAGAGCACTGAGTGGAGGCAAGTGGAGGTGGGGAGGAGGAGGTGAAGAGGGGAGGAGGGGCGTAACGGAGAAGAGGAAAGGGTTGGCGCACCAAGAACGAAGTGGCAGTGTGTCCTTGACCTGCGACGCGGAAGGACTGGAGAAGTTCCGTTGTTATTGACATCATATCGCACCGCAGTTATGGTGAAGGATGTGTCATCTGTAAACCTCCTTTAGTTTTCAACAATTTTCTTTAGATTTCGTCGCGATATTGTGATTTGCATATATGAAACCATACGGAGTCTAAGGTGTGACACTGGCAGAGCTTGTGTTCGGTTGATTGTGTTTACTTCAGGGGACTTCAATTACGAGGTTAATATAATGGAAGCAAGTTCCTCTTACGTCACAGCGATAATGTTTACGCAAATACTCTTATTTTGGTAAGTCTTTCCTTGTATTTTCATTATTTCTATTATTTTTCAGTTCGAGTGGTTTAATAATGAGGAGGAATAGATATAATTTGTTATTCATTTTTAGCAATAATAGCTTATTACAGGAAAAAGGTGACGCCCATCTCTACACCCAATAATATATATCTAAACCATCTTATAAACAAAGTGAAGTTTATGGAATACTTTTGACGAATAAAGAAAATAAAACAGAGAAGATTTTATGATACGATTGTGAATTAAAAGTACGATGGACTGACAAGGAGAGAGTAAATACAGTTACGAGGAGGAAGAAGAGTGCAAAGGCATGAGGCATGAGGCAT
>BOPN01003798.1:102500-105000 GCA_017312705.2 Penaeus japonicus | reverse complement strand
TTAATGTTTCTAAAATGTTTGGTGAATGCAGAAGTCATTATCAAATAAAAAATGCACTTTTACATTACTTTTTTTATTTTCTCATATAAATTGTTTTAACAAAGAAAGAAGCGATATATATTGAAGCGGTGAATGGAATCTATTTTAGTTTTAAGGAAAAAGTTGATGCAAGGAACATATGACGTCAGTTTAACAAATTTTACAAATATGTTTAATATTCTGATGCTTCCTATGGAAACAGGCCTTCTATGGCAAAAATACAATATTTTACGGTATTGTTATCATCATTATTAGTATCATTATCATTATTATTATCGCTATTACTATGATTGCTATCACCATTATCATTATCATTACTATTATTAACAATATCATTGTTATTATTATCATTATTATTATTATTACTGTCAGTAATATTATTATTATTATTGTCATTGATATTATTATTATAATTGTTATGATTATTATCATTATTATCATTATTATTGTCACCATCATTATTAGTATTATCATTATCATCATTATTATCATTACTGTTGTTATCATCATCATTGTTATTATCATTATTATGACTATCATCATTATCATTATTATTATCATTACTATTCTTATGATTATTATCACGATCATTATAATTATCATTCATCACCATCATTATCATTTCATCATCATCATTATCACTATCATCATCATTACTATTATCATGATTATTATAACGATCAAGATCACTATCACATCATTATTATCATTACCGTTATTATTATTCTTACTTCTAGTTCTATTATAATTGTCATTATCATTTTCTGTTCTCATCATTATGATAATCATCATTTTCATTATTTTTCCTGCTATCATCATTGCTATAATTCTTTTTCCTATGATTCTTATTTTTCTTATTGATATTTCATTATTGTTATAATTTTTGTCACTATTACATCATTGCACATTTATCATTTTTACAATTTTCAGCTTCCTATTAATCTTATCTATTTTTTGTCAACATTGCACATTTATCATTTTTACAATTTTCAGCTTCCTATTAATCTTATCTATTTTTTGTCAACATGAAGTCCTTGGTATCATTTAAAAATTATATATATATATATATATATATATATATATATATATATATATATATATATATATATATATATATATGTATATATATATATATATATATATATATATATATATATATATATATATATATATATATGTGTGTGTGTGTGTGTGTGTGTGTGTGTGTGTGTGTGTGTGTGTGTGTGTGTGTGTGTGTGTGTGTGTGTGTGTATGTGTGTGTATTCTAACATTGTTTCGATGAGGTACATTTTTGTAAACAAAAACATAATTATCAATAACACATGAAATCCCAATTGCTGCAAACGTAACGAATTAAAATATAACCCTTAATGTGTTTATTATTGTTGGGTGACATATCGTATTTACTATATCGTGTCTAGTATCATATTACATCATATCACTTTTGTTGCTTTCTCCTTGTCATTATCATCACCATTATCATCATTCTTTTGAAACTCTCAGCATTAACAGCAGAGTTATGTCACGTGTTTACATTTCTCCACTTATCTAGAGGTAAATTGGCAGTTATTCAAGCTAAGATAGCATCAATGACCGTCGTAACAAGCAGGACTATCCTAAGAAACAGGATCGAGGCTGCAGATCATGCTAGTGTCCTACAAGTCCAGATAAATTAATCCAGAACCTCTCCTTCTGCTGGCGCCCTCTAGATCATGAGGTGCCGAGATAATCATGCACAGACTAAGACTGGGTTCTCGTTGCGCATGGCAGATAATGGAGGCATGAGAGATGAGCAAAGGGAGCCACAGTGTCACAGTATTTACGAGATTGTGGCCACACACGCTTCCTCAGCTGATGCCTAAGAGCTGGAGAGTCTTTAAGGCTTTCCGACCACCACGATAACTTTTAATAATGGCGATCACGTGAGTTATCTTTAAATTGTTGGAAGCAATGAAAAGACCTCTTGGTCCGAGTGGAAAGTTAATTTCACAAATCCCATTGAAGTGACTTTGACCGCCAAGATAATATTAATCTTGAACCATTCGAGCCGCCGTACACAGAATTATTATCACCGTTGTTTTGCTGTGCTTTTGAATCGTTGTTATAACTTGATAGTACTACTAATTTTTGTTTTGCTATTCCTTATTTGGTCTTTGCTGTCACTACTATTATCATTATTATTACATACTGATTATTTTTTCTTCTACAATCGCGATTTTCCGTTTTCTATTCCCGTTCTCATTATCATTACTATCTATTATTTTCCTAATCTTGATATCATTAGTGTTATAGTTACTTGCATTACTATCATCAACATCACATCACATATTCTTGGTTTATTATCATAATAGGTATTATAATAGCTCGGTGGTTTCCTTTTACTTTTCCTAATTACATTTCGTTTGTTATCGTATCCGTAGTTTAGTTCAGTATTAACTATTGTAATTCTATCTTTCGTGTG
>BOPN01003798.1:87500-90000 GCA_017312705.2 Penaeus japonicus | reverse complement strand
GATAAGCCTTAAGAAAAGGAATAATTGAAAATAAAAATAAAATGACTCGAATAGCTACCCCGTAAAAAGCACAACAAACAAATCTTGAAGACATCATACGGAGTTACTGTGAAGACAAGTCAGTCTAGTTTACCTTTAAATGTTCCTTGTCTGTTGTCGAACCTGTAATTTGTTTTTTTCACTGCAAGTTTAACTGTAACCTTCAGTGTCCTTGGCAACGAGAGGAAAGACATGTAGTGACAGGGCTTATTATCATGTGTAATGTTGTTATAGTGGGTATTAAGTATATGAAATACTTTTTTATGGTATATCTCCTTTTAATTGGTATATCTTAAACGTATGCATGCGTGTTTGTGCATATTTATTTTCTTATAATCATGATTTTTTATTACAATTATTATTATTATTTATTTTTCTTTATGATATATTTAAAAGGTATTCATCATTTTTACGAAAGTTGCTATATACTTCCTATAGAGTCTAAAGACTATCCACGACCCACATGATGCACCCACACTTACATACACCCCCCTCCTCCCACATACCCAATGCCCTCCTCTCCCCTCCCATCCACTCCACCACCCCGTCCTCCCCCCTGCCTCTCTCCCTCCCCATTTCTCCCCACCCTCCTCCCTAGTATCCTTTCTAGCCTGGTCTGTCATAGCATACTATCGAATCTTCCCCTTCCTCCACTCCCATATCCTTCTTCTCTCTTCCCTATACCCTCCTTTTCTCCTTCCCATACCCCCTTCTCTCCTTTCCATACCCCCTTCTCTCCTTTCCATACCCTCCTCCTGTCCCTCCCTCCCTTCTTCCCTCCCTCGCCAACTCTAACCCGTCAATGACCGCTATGAACCCGCTACCCAAAACCAGTTTGTTCCACCTCTTGACCGTGTCTCTTCTCTTACTCTTGCCTTGTGCATGTGTCTCTTACTCTCGCCTTGTGCCTTGTACATGTGTCTCTTACTCTTGCCTTGTGCATGTGTCTCTTACTCTTGCCTTGTGCCTTGTACATGTGTCTCTTACTCTTGCCTTGTACCGTCTGCATGAGTCTCTTACTCTCGCCTTGTACCATCTGAATGTGTCTCTTACTCTTGCCTTGTACCGTCTGCATGTGTCTCTTACTCTTGCCTTATACCGTCAGCATGTCTCTTTTACTTTTGCCTTGTACGATTGTACCTTTACCTTGTATCGTCTGCTTGTACCTTATTACAAGAACAAGGAATGAACAGCTTCTCAATAGTGAAAATAAAGGGAAAGATTTTTATAGTGTTTCGTTTTTGATATTCCGTTTCATTCACAAGATAAGCGTTGGTAAATTTCGATAGCTTTTAGTATAGTGTCTTACGTATAGTAAATGATTTCTTTCGTCAGAAACACAAGGGACAACTTTTGCGAAACGCTTCGTCCACAATGCAGATTAACATCAATAATAAAAAAAGGAAAAGTTTCGATAGGTCTTCTAACAAAAACATTTGCTAATCCTTAATAAAGAAAATTGATTCATTTCACATAGGAAGACATGAGTTTCGTATTCCATCAAAATAGTCGGAAAAAAATGGGGAACGACCTATCCGAATACTTCAACAGCACACTGACCTCTGGTCCGTTAACCCCGAGGTTCGACCGGTTGAGAAATGTCGACTTCTTGGACGACTTTACGAATTATCTTTTTTTTTTTTCTTTCTTTCTTTTTTTTCTTTTTTTTCTTTTTTTTTAATCTTCTTGCGGTGTATATTTGATCGTGTTATAATGATACGTGGGATCTTTTTCATCCCGTCTGTATATTTGTTTGCTCTTTCTTTTCACTATTTTTTTTTCTGTTTTGATTGGAGAGTGATGTGTTTTGATAATGTAAGAGTGATACACATTTTTCAGTGGGGGGGGGGGCTTACATTCACTTTTTTCCCCTCCCCTCTTCTGTCTGTAATTGTACCAATGTTTATTTGATCATGTTAATGTGATATATATATATATATATTTGTCAGTATTTTTACCTTTTTTTGCAATTCTTATATCTATATAGCCATGTGAAATGTATATTTCATCTCGAAGAAATACAAATGGTATTTTCCATTCATAGTCTTTCGATCGTTTATATATCACTACTACTACTACTATATCATTACTAGGATCGTTATTGTTGTTGTTTTCCTGTTGTTGTGTTGTTGCTGTTGTTATTATTGTTGCTGCTTATTTAGCTGTTGTTTTTAATTGTATAATTTTATACGTCCGTTCGTCTGCGAGGTACAAAGGCAAGAAATCACATTGTTATTGTTATCATTGTTTGATCATGTGCAAAAATACACACACACACACACACACACACACACACACACACACACACACACACACACACACACACACACACACACACACACACACACACACACACACACACACACACACACACACACACACACACACACACACACACACACACACACACACACACACACACACACACACACACACACACACACTCGGCATTCAATAGGCT
>BOPN01003798.1:72500-75000 GCA_017312705.2 Penaeus japonicus | reverse complement strand
CGGCCTCACATCGCAGTCGGCAGATCGAGCCTGTTGTCCAAGCTCTTTCATTCTCTCACGAGTAACATATAAAGAACGTGGGAGATGAAGAACAGGGAAATACACTCTAATTCACTAACTCGTTATGATACAAAGTTATTTCTCCTTTTAACCAGAGAGAAAGACAGTAAGGTGATAGGGTACATACAAATATAACCACAGTTGTCTGCCAAATCAATGTCTACATTTAATTTTAGATGATATATTTTTTTGGCAGCTTTTTAATTATGACCCTGAAATCATCCCATATTTTTCGTGCTGGAAGTACGTCATGATAATTATTCATTTAGGAAATCATTAATAGTGAAGTTTATATATCTCGTATATAAAAAGGTTATGTGAGCAAAATTTGATATGGAAAAAACATATATATACTGATGCAATAATCTCAGGAATGGGTTTCTATTATGAGAATTTCCATATCAATACCAACACTTTTGTATCAATATATATTTTTTAAAGATAATACTGGCCAAACTAATTACATATACAATTCATGTACAATTTTCATATCATTATAAATCATAATGAACTCACTAAAGTAAATCAGGAGTGACACGATTTCAGAAAACTCATTAGTTTTTAAAAAATCACACAAACACACGCACACACACACACATATACATATATACATACATATATATATATATATATATATATATATATATATATATATATATATATATGAATACACACATCAACATGCATGTATATTTATATATATATATATATATATATATATATATATATATATATATATATATATATATATATATATATATATATATAAAAGGATAAGGATAAGCCAGATTTGCGGAGCAGATGCTACGCCGGCCTTGTATGCAGTGACGCGAGCCCGCCTGTGCCAGCGTGTGCTGACTCGTAAGAGAATGTGCCAACGAGTGTTGACTCGATCTTACCCAACGCAGTGCCCAGCTACGCCAGTAACCGCCAGGTGACAGTGGAAGCTCACGAACTTGTACTGGGCTCTATCTGCCGACCACTGGGACGTGAAGTTGACACGCTACCATGAGCTAACCAGACGGCTATATATATATGTATATATATATATATATATGTATATATATATGTATATATGTATATATATATATATATATATATATATATATATATATATATATATATATATATATATATATAACCAGTATACAATTGCAAGATTTCCCTCTTCCCACCTAAAAGGTCCAACCATTTAAATAAGGAAAGTCTGAAGATTGGCCTTAAAATGAACATGAAAAAGACTAAAGTCATGTTCAACAATCGAACCCCAGTTAAGCAAATACAAATACACGGCGAGGTACTAGAAGCAGTGAACGAATATGTATACCTAGGGCAACTCATTCAGTCGAGTACATCCTGCGAAGCCGAGATAAAACGGCGAATCAGGGGCCGGATTCACTAACGCACTTACCATGATAAATACGCTGGTAACTACAATTATGATGGTAAAAAGACCGCATCGGTATTCATGAACAACTTACCATGATAGAATACAATGCTAAATTTACCAGTGGTTGGAGCACTGGTATGTCCACTGGCAACTACAGCGATGACTCTCTCATCTCGCTTTATCTCAGCAAAAAATCAACATTTAAGGCGACACTTTAGTTTGCATGTACACTTATTATGATCAGAGTGATGGCAACTGTTCATTTTCATATGAATATGACAAAAATCAATAAAATTCACAGGAAATAAGCGAGAATAATGTTCATGCAGCTTCGTCATAGGCCTACAATAACTGAAAATAATACATGGAATTAATAATTTGACAAATTCAAACATTTTGTTTTAATAACATTCAGCTGAAAAACAGTAAACATATAAATATATAAATTATTTTTGTGTTTGCATTAATTTAGATACAATTATTCATAATCTTAGGGTTTGATTGGCATTTCTTTTTGGAAAACGTTGATACAAATAACACCACCATTGCGTGGAGCCATTGTTTCTTTTCTTTCGACTGTAATATAAAAAAAAAAAAAAAAAAAAAAAAAAAAAAAAAAGTCTGTTCAAGGCTTTTCTCTTAATTCATTCATGATATTACTTTCTAATTTACCGTCTGACATCTAAGGTTCTTAGTTACAAGAAGCAGACTAAATTATTCAACAGTATTTTATGAACCAAAAACATTTAGATTAAACGTTGAGAATTTACATATATATACCAATGAAAAAAAATACATAGCTGCTTATTATATTCCTATAAGCATGGTATGTATATATGTATGTATGCGTGTCTGTTTGCACGCGTGTGTGTGTGTGTGTGTGTGTGTGTGTGTGTGTGTGTGTTTGTGTATGTCTGTGTGTGTGTTGTAAATAGATAGATAGAGAGATAGAGAGAGAAAGAAGATGAGAAAGAAACAAAGAAAGAGAGAAAAAAAAATTAAAGATAGAGAGAGAGCTGATAATCGAACGATCCTCCCCAAATCCCTATC
>BOPN01003798.1:57500-60000 GCA_017312705.2 Penaeus japonicus | reverse complement strand
TAAATTATTATTTGGCAATAAATGATTACGATCAAACCAATATTGATAATAATGATCATGATAATATTTGAAATGATAAATAACAAAATGATATTTTTAAAAAATGATAAGAATTTTAATATTAACGATCATTGAAGCTCACAGTAACAGTTCTTCGACTAACCACTTTTTCATCTCTTAATTATAGCTAAAGGGGGGAGAGGGGAGGGGAGTTCAGAGACATATACGAACGAACACCCCCCTCAAAAAAAAAAATCACAAACAAAAAACAGGAACACGATTCATAGAGCATGTTGATGAGCGAATCTGTAGGTGGGGAAAAAAATAGGTCATTAACCTCTCGATAATTTGGGGGAGAGGGAGGACGGGGAGGGAGGGGGAAGGGGGGGGGGGAAGGAGATATAGAACGGGGGGAGAAAGGGGGGAGGGGGAGGGGGAGTGGATATAGTTTAGGGGGAGGGGAGAGGGAGGGTAGGACAAGGGGGAAGAAGGAGATATAGAACGGGGGGAGAAAGGGGAGGGGAAGAGAAGAAGAAGGGAGGGGAGAGGGGTGGGTAGGAGGAAGGAGGGGGCGAGAGGGAGGATGGGGAGGGGGAGGGAGGTATAGGAGGGGGAGGGGAAGAGAGAGAAGAAGGGGGGAAGAGAGAGGGATAGGAGGGGGAGGGGAAGAGAAGAAGAAGGGAGGGAGGGGTGGGTAGGAGGAAGGAGGGAGACGAGAGGGAGGGATGGGGAGGGGGGAGGGAGGGAGAGAGAGAGAGAGGAAGAAACGGTAGGCGAGGAGCTGAGAGGGTGCGGGGTCATTGGGTAGAACAAAATTAGCACATCTACGTATTACGGCCCCTGCTACTACTGCCAGCATTATCATCGTCCTCGTCTTCGTCACTGTCATTGTCATTATTATCATCGTCGTCATCGTTATCGTCATCATCATTATCATCATCGTCATCGTCATCAGCATCATCATCATCGTCGTCATCACCTATCGTAATCATCCTCACCATCGTCATCCTCATCATCGTCATCATCCATCGTCATCATCATCGTCATCACCCATCGTCATCATCATCGTCATCACCATCGTCATCATCATCATCGTCATCAACATCATCATAATGATAATGATATAAATCACTATTATCTTCATCATTACTATCATCATCATTAAGATATCGTTATTATTTACTGTCTTGCTAATATTTTAATAATTATTATTGTTATTGTGGTATTTTTTTATATTCATATTACATAAAGGAATACCAGTTACTACTACTATTACTGTTGCAATAATTGTTATTTATAGAAGTAACAGTAGTGCATAGTACTTTGTTATTGTTAAGTATTGCATATGCTGTTACTGTTATTATAATTATTGTTATCATAATTATCATTATCAGCATTGTCATCAGAAGTAACTGCAATAGTAATAGTTGTAGTATTTGTAACATCGGTAACGGTATTAGTAGTTATAGTATTTCTACCACATATGGGCTGCAACGATTATCAACATTGTAATTATCATTAATTATCATATACTTATTTCGTCTCATGAGTACCTGGAGTACATGACTTTAAATATGGGATTTTTTTCAACTCAAATTAGAAATGAAAAATATGGGATGAATATAGAAAGACTGAATGAGTATATAGATTTTTTTTTTAAGATATTAATAACATAAAAAGTAGGAATCGCCGAGGAAAGTGAACATGGAAATACGGAATTAAAAGGTATATTATCAGATCGAAATAAAAAAAATAAGAAAAAAAATATGTATATAAAAATGTGTGTATACGTCATGAACAAAACAAGTCATTCGTTCCAAAGCGAGATGAACAAATGAGTGAATAGAAAGAGAAATGATAACAAGAAGAAATAAGAAGAATAAATATGAAGTTCGAGTGATAAATAATAAGATATATATAACAACAATAAGAAAATCATATTAAAGATTACTACTGACCGCGTTGGTCGCCATTTAACTTATTTATCACCGAATGAATCTATTGATTTGTTGATCTGAAACGGAATAAGAAAAATTAAATGAAATATTTACGAAGAAAAGACGAATTAAATAAAAGAGAACATTGGACAGGGAATCTTAGAAACATCTTGGCTTCCGTGTTATAAAAAAAATGAAAGATAGATAATAAATAGGAAAGATAAATAATAAATAGATAAGATTAGATAGATGAATAAACAAATCAAAGGAATCTCTAAATGATAAAGCAAGGAATGTCTTTCCCTTTCCGTGTTCATGAATATCGAACAAAAAAGTCAAACCGAATCTATAAAGAGAGAAAATATTTCTCACTTTTGCTCAAAAGAAATTAAAAAAAAAAGGAAAGTACAGGTGGCAGAAAGCGGAGAATCTTGAGTTTTGGTAATGATAATGATTCCAATGAGGGATAATTGTAATAATGTTGATAACAATCTAATTACTATTATTGCAACAAAAGCAACAATAATGATAATGAGAACAATTAGAGAAATTATGCCTAATAA
>BOPN01003798.1:50000-52500 GCA_017312705.2 Penaeus japonicus | reverse complement strand
GCTGCTCGAGGCAAGGTGCTCTGCCCTCATCCTCACCCTCACACTTTTGGCTTGGCACGCCCGTTACCTCACCTCGAACACGACGGTGACTCTCATCAATGAGGCCTTGGCTGATATGGATCGTCACCTTTCGGTATGTCTTCGTTGGTTGGGGAGGGGTGGGGAGGGGTGGGGAGGGGTGGGGAGGGGTGGGGTTGGGATGAGGAGGGGTGGGGAGGCGTGGGGAGGGAGGGGGGGGGGGGGGGGGGGGGGGGGGGGGGGGGGGGGGGGGGGGGGGGGGGGGGGGGGGGGGGGGGGGGGGGGGGGGGGGGGGGGGGGGGGGGGGGGGGGGTGGGGAGTGATGAGGAGGGATGAGAAGTGATGGGGAGGGTAGTTAGGCAGGGGTGTCTAATGGTTGGGTGAGTAGTAGGTTTTGTTGTTTTTTGTTTGATGGTTATCATTTTTTTTTTTTTAACCATTGTCTTTTTGCTATCATCTGCCGTTGTCTGTTTTTTTCTTTCTCTTTTTTTTTTCTCTCTAGATCTTCTCTCCCTTCACCCTTCCCTGTCCCTCTCTATCCCTTCCCTTTACCCCTCTTCTCTCATTTTCGTCCTTTCCCATAAAATCATTTTCACATGTGCGCATATAAACACAATGTACCCCTAACGCAGTGTCTATCTTGCCTCAACGTACACTCGCGCGGGTCAAATATACATAATACATACAGAAAGAACCGTTACTATGTTATTCACTCTAAGCTCATCAAATTACACAAGCAATGTAAAACTAGACGTAGGCTCTTGTTAGCAGTTGTGAGTCAGATACCGGTCTTGTTTAAAACGTGTTTGTCTCTACGTGGCATATGCTGTTTTATTACGTTGTGTGATCGGATTTCTTAAAATTTATTAGTCAGTATGGAGCGTTTTTTACCGTTTATTAGTAATGTTATTTGTTTTATTATTGTCACTTTCATCGTTTCGTTGGTATGACGAATATTGCTACAATTATTATATATATTATTATTGTTGTTTGGTATTATTTTTAGTTCTGTCATCACCATCACCATCACTGTCATTTTCGTTATTGTTGTTGTCTTCGCTTTCATCTTTATCGTAATCATCATCATCATTCGTATTTATCTTAACAAATATCATTATCGTTCCCATTATCACTAACATTATCGTATTAACATTAACATCATCTTAGTACCCACCGTATTGCCCAGACACGCCTGGCGGTCACCACCGTGTCTGGGCAATACGGTGGGTAAGGACCATGCCCAGGTCGAGTCAGCACTCGTTGGCACATTCTCTCACGAGTCGGCACACGCTGGCACAGGCGGGCTCGCATCAGTGCATATAAGCCCGTCAGCGCATCTTTTCCGCAAACCTAGCTTATCCTTATCCTTATCATCTTAATGTTTGTAGTACTAAAAAAGCTACAGCGTTTATGTAAATAGTTGCTGTTATTTTTATTAATTATTTTTTCGGTTGCCATAATTATGATTATCATCATTTTACTTATTAGATTGGTACATTTTATTGTTATCACTAACATTATATTTTAAGTCTTATTATTTTCTTATTCCGTCTTTATAATTATAGCTGACGTTTTTTGTTAAAAACAAAGAAATTACAAAAACAAGCAAACTAATATTGGTTCATTATTTAATACCATTGCTTATATATGACTAGTATTATATATATCTTTTAAAGATAAATATATACTTATAGTCATTGCCATATCTAACTGATAGAATTCTAACTACACTACATATGCTTATAAGATCACTTTCAAAAATTGAGAATTAAAGGAAAATGTTTTTGGAATATCAAACACAATCATCAAGTTTATGTGATATAATTAACTAATTCATTAAATGCCATAACAAAAGTCCTCAAAATAGCATTGAACATAATTAAAAATGTCATTATTCATTATACCATACAACATAATTAACCTGTTCATTAGAATGCTTCCCTCAAAAAGAAATTAGAATATTGATATATCATCCAACTTAACCTTCCAGTTCATGACACTGCTTCCTCAAAAATATAATTAGAATATTATGAACTATTATGTAACATATATTAACTATGTGAGAAAGATGGTAGAATGCAATAATGCATTTGTATTTACATATTAACTAGTTCATCAAATGTAACTGGAATATTATGCACTATCATGCAACATATATCAGCTAGTTCATTAGTAAATTTGTTCACTGTAAATGACACTTGAATATCAATTGAATATCACTGAATCAGGCCATGCAACATAGTTAAGTTTATTCCTTTCCTCTCCTAGGTACTGCGTGAGGCTGCAATGGCACATGAAACATTCCACGGTTGTTTTACAGAAGATGCAACATGTGATACTGCAGAATGTTGAAAACCATGCTACCATGCAACAATGGTGTAATTTCTTAGGGTGCATTTAAGTTACCAGTTACCGCATCTAAAGTAACAATTTACTATGTATGAATTAGATATTTATCATGCATGTGGTAACTGAAGTGGAT
>BOPN01003798.1:40000-47500 GCA_017312705.2 Penaeus japonicus | reverse complement strand
GAGATGCATTTTTCATCAGCAATCTTCTCGGCAGTTGACCATGAGAAACGTACAATGCCAGGGAAACCAAATACCCTGTCGATTGAGTTCATCAAGAAGTTCTTCGTAACGGCATCTGGACGTGATAGAGGGATATGGGTGAGTTTTGAAACAATTACTGTTGTAGGAGAAAATAGATTAAAATAAATAAATAAAATGTAAGGATGCCGAGTTCAAAACATAATGCAGGAAATAAGTAAGTTTTATCTATCAAGCCTTAAATTATAATAAGAAACTGCTGCATTTCGTAAAAATCCTAATATCAACTTATTGTAATATGGTAGGAAACTTGCAGCACACTTTCACAGTTCTAGAAAGTGCATAGACATTTTCAATTCCTATTCATCAGCCTCTGCCATTATCCTTTGATATTTTGTGGCTATATACTGTAGTGCCATGAAATAATACCTGTAAGAGATAGGATCATAAATCTATTTACTGAAAGAGTAATCAATGAGGGAAAGATGTGCTGGATCTTTTCTACAGAAGGACAAGGAACAAGACTATAATTTTTGAAACAGAAATGCATTAGGGAAACAAAAATGCAATTCTTCTCTCTTTGACTGATACTTCTCTCACACTATAGATATAGAAGAATATGTTGTCTGAAATGGAAAGAATACGGTCTTCTATCTAGCATCAGCTCATGCACTCCTTCACATGCACTCATAAATAAAAGATAGATATGAGAATGAATATCTTCACAGAACAGGCAGTGCAAAAGGCTCATCTGATTATATCTCCAACTGAATTATACATACTTCTGATGAAGATATAACCGAAATACTATGAAGTCGTTCATTCTCATTTTTATCTTTTTTTCTGAAAAAAGGAATACGCACACACACGCACTCAGAACGCACGCACGCACGCACACACACACAGAGCTAAATAAATGTTTGAAATAAGAATGATTCAATTATGAACAGAATCAGAGAAACTATGTATTCAGTTTTTTTTCCCTTTCCTTTTCACACAAAGCAGTCATAGATAAGCTGCCTAACATGATAACTATCTAAATGTCATATCATTGCACAAATTGGAACAAATAAATAGTTACAACCAATCTAGCCCCTGTTTGCAAACTGTTTCAAAATATTTATAGCAGTAGAGAAATAGTCTTTTACAGTCCTCAACAAACAAATACACATGCACACAAAGAAACACAAAACTATGAATGATGTGAAATTCTAAAAAACTAATCTTGGAAGAAAAAAAATCCACTGTCCTTAATACAAATACAGTAACAGTGACCTGATACATGTTTTATCTATGAATGTTTTGTTTTGATAAGTTTTAATGTATTTCCTGACATCATGGCTTCACTGGTATAAACTTCTTTATATATAAGTTTATCTATATCAACTTCAAGTCCATGATATATGCAGAGAATCTGAATGATTCCATAAAAGGAAGATAAAGTAACATCAGAAATCCATGACTTATGATGCAACATGGTGTTTTATTCCTTCATATCCATGAATATGTTTTCTACATTCACCACAATAAGCGATGTTCATTACCTCCCGGGTATCCGCTTCCCCAGTTGTCAATTTCGATGCCTTCTGGAAACTTCCAGTTCTTCAGGGCTCTATCACGAGCAACCTGAAATAAATGTAATAGCATAAACATCACAGCATTGAAGCCTTTTCGTAAAATATGTACAAAACACACAAACATTAAATATTAGGAGGCTGAATGGAATATAATACATTTCATTTCATCTGTGATAGCTGCAGTTTAATGGAAAAAAATTAATATATATACATATATATATATGCATTTTTCATAAGAAAAGAAAGAAAAACAAAGAAACTTACCTTTGCACAGATACTAGCGCCGGACACACAGGGGAATAGAGCATCAGCCTTTTTGGCAACGGTAATCTTGATAGTAGGGAAAATACCCTGAAGTTTATCCTGAAAAACAAACATCGTTGACTGTGATATACATACATACTGTACAACATAATCATTTATTGCTTAATATTCATACATAGATTTGCTTACGCAGGGTCCAGGATGGGTTTCGTTTCTGAGCGAGGCAGCTTCAGCAACATACCTTGATTTTTCTTACTCCCTTTTAGTCACTCATTGTAGAGCTAGAGCCATTTTTGTTTTGTTGTTTTGTATTTTTTACTGTTTTTGGAGATTTATATCTGTCATATCACAGGCTCTATCAATTCAGCAATTGACTAAAATTGTAGTTCAGGGTCCATATCAGCTCATTCTTTTCTTTATACTTAATGTGAAATGTTTTAAGGGAGGGCAAAAAGTGACTTTATTTTTTTGTATTTGTGTGCTGTCACAAACAAACACAAAACTTATAACCATCCAAAATAAAGGTAACATGAAGAGGAAGGAAACTTGTGCTTTTGACAGTGAGTGCCACAATAAAAGGCATCCCTACTGGCACAGGGACACATTATAGGCATTGGGCATGGTTTGAGTCACCTTCCTCCTCTCACTCTGCCTGCACATCTTTCATCTGTGGTACTTTAGAGCAAGAGGTCAGGAACTTGCTATGTGTCATCGCTCTATAGAGATAGTGCTTGCTAGAGACCGTAGATGGGTGCCATTCAAGGCTCCCTCTCCTCTGCTGGTGCTAGAAGAAAGTGGTGCCATCTAGGTTTTGGATGCGAGTTGAAAACCATTTTGCTTAATATTACAACAGTTATAATAACTATGACTACAATTGTCAACATCACTCACTCATTACTCATAGCACAATAAAATAACATAGTGATCCAAAATCCCCAAATGTCATGACGCCCATCGTCAGGCCAGAGCTCCTGCGTCATGTATGAAAAAAAACACGTCACCCGTCATTAACGGGTTAACTGTACTTAGTATTTGTATTTCCTTATTCAAATATAATGGTTAATTAACCCATTGCGGACAGGTGTTATGACATACATGCTGTAGGAGCTTTGGCCTGATGACAGGCGTCATGACGTACATGACGTTCAGGGATTTTGGATCACTGTGCTATTTAATTTTACTATGAAAAAGGAATGAGTATTGATGGGTACTGCAGTCATAATTACTATAATTACCGTAATATCGTGCTAGCTTAACGTAAAAAACCTAGATGGCACAACTTTTTCCTAGCACCAGCAGGAGATAGAGTCTTGAATGGCACCCATCCACAGTCTCTAGTAAGCACCATCTTTATAGAGCAATGGCACACTCTGAGTTGACAAACTCTTGCTCAAAAGTACAGCCAATGAAAGGTGTGCAGGCAGAACGGGAAGAGGAAGGTGACTCAATCCATACCCAGTGTCTAAAATGTGCTCCTGTGCCAATATGGGTGCCTTTCACTGTGGCACTCACAGTCACAAGCACAGGTTTCATTCCTCTTCCCTACCTCTTCTTGTTATCTTTATTGTAGGTGGTTATATGTTTCGTATTTGTTCATGACAGCACAAAAATACGAAAAAATAAAGTTGCCTTTTGTCCTCCCATAAAACAGCAATACTTCTATCACACTGAGTATAAAGAAAATGATGAGCTAATATGGATAATATACTACAACTTTAGTCTACTGCAGCACTGATAGAGCCTGTCATATGGCACATATAAGTCTCTAAACTCAATAAAACACACAGAAAAATAAAACACAAAAACCGCTCGTTTTACAATGAATGACTGAAAGAGAGTGGGAAGATTCAAATTATATTGCTTCAAGAAGTCTCTCTTTAAAGTAAAACCTATCCTGGAGGCTGGGCAAGCAAACTTATCCCCGTCTGCAATGGGTTAAGAAACAGGCAAAACAATTCCCCCAAATATGATTATTTCTATTTGGTTGAAATGTTACATTACAGTTGTACAAATGGGGCTCATAATTCTAAATAAAAATGTTTGAATTTGTGAATATCCTAATTTTTATAATAATGCCTTCCCAACAATATAAATCTTATAATAATAAATGTACCAATCTCTGTCATTTCTTTTCATATAGTGGAGAATACCTATGGGGGTCTTGTAATATAATTCATGTGTAGGGGAGGACAGGACCCATAATATCATGCATTAGATTTTTGTGAGCAGGATATACATTGCCAAGAGGCATTACAAAAGAATTATATGATATCAAGCCAGCCACATGACTGACAAGCTCAGACAATGAACTGGCATTCCCAAGGCCCATGTACCTCCTGTACATGCTCAATCTCCAGTTAGTTCAATTAAGTCACAAAAAGAAAAAAATACAAGATATTTTTCATGTTTACATAAATATGCAAAGACAGAAATATTTCTAGAATAATAGGATAGACATAGACATTAACAAACTGTAATCTGGTGTGAGTAATAAGGGAAGTCCCCCAGCATCAAATGTGCACTCACATTGCTAGCAACAAATGTTAATAAATTATAAACATGTACATTTTTGGTCCCTCTAGGTCACTGGCTGCTAATTGTAAAGCACAACAAGTTTCTATAAAATTTGGATTTATTGAAAATATGCTTGTCTGTGAGTGTTAAGTGGTTACCTCTAACACTTCTCTGATGGGTTACACTGTGATGTTTTACTATATGATTTATAATCTCCACAGCTTGATATTCTAATTACCATAAGTATATAATTTTACTTCTAATAAAAAAAAAAAAATTCCTCAAAAAGTCGGGCAGCTTAGAAACCTGTGACCAATTAGTATCATAACACTATAACATAATAGGAATACTAACATATCAGACATAGAAATATTGTGTGGAAATCCTAAACATAATGCTTAAATAATGTGGTGATTGTTTCAACATTGTTAACATTTCCACAAAATGTTGGCTTTTTATACATATCTTTTATTGGGTCTGAAATATGAGCAAAAGGATTACCAAATTTACAATTCTTTCCCTTTTAATTAATAAGACAACTGTTTTCATTAATAAAATATAACAAACACAGTGGAGGGGCCAAAATATTTCCATTTCCATTTGTTTTCTTTTAAATACATTATACATAGTATATAAGATAATGACTATTGTAACGTGCCAGCAATTGTAACCCACTAGCTTCGCCCACTGTAAGGTGGTGGGGAAGACAGACAGACGTTCTTTGTCACGTTCTTTATTGGAGGCTTGTGAGTACACTTGGCTCCGGCCGAGGGTCGGAGGTCAAGAGCTGTTAGGTCTACCTGTTCTGTGACATAAGACACTGATTGTTCTTCATTATATCAGTTCAGTGTTGTGAGCTGTGTTTGCTAGTGGAAGCCCTGAGGCATAGAAAGTAGCCCAATAGGTGTACATGAGTCAGGACAGACACAGAGAAGGGAGTCAGACAGAGAGAAGAATAGGCAGTGTGAACAGCTCTGACCTCCGGCCCTCGGCTAGAGCCAAGTGTACTAACAGGCCACCTATAAAGAACGTGACAGGAATGTCTGTCTGTTTTTCCCACTGCATTACAAAGAGAGGAGCTGGTGGGTTACAACTGCTGGCAGCTAGCGTGTTACAACTATAAACATACTCCATTCATGTACTAAAGGTTTGCATTATTGTACAGATAATTTAGTGTGAATATTTGGTTAAAATGCAAAAATATATATATATATATATATATATATATATATATATATATATATATATATATATATATATATATATATATACAAAAAAAAATTTGGTTTTAACTAATTTTTTTGATCTACTTATAAAAAATTATTACATGTGTGTGTGTATGTGTATGTGTGTGTATGTGTGTGTGTGTGTGTGTGTGTGTGTGTGTGTGTGTGTGTGTGTGTGTGTGTGTGTGTGTGTGTGTGTGTGTGTGTGTGTGTGTGTGTATGTGTGTGTGTATGTATGTGTGTGTGTGTGTGTGTGTGTGTGTGTGTGTGTGTGTGTGTGTGTGTGTGTGTGTGTGTGTGTGTGTGTGTGTGTGTGTGTGTGTGTGTGTGTGTGTGTATGTGTGTGTGTGTGTGTGTGTGTGTGTGTGTGTGTGTGTGTGTGTGTGTGTGTGTGTGTGTGTGTGTGTGTGTGTGTGTGTGTGTGTGTGTGTGAGTGAGTGGGCACAAAATGAAGTACATAGCAATTATCATCAACTGATTGAAATTTATTTTCACAATAACAATATTGAAAAAAAGTTTCTTTAAAGCAAAACAACATAATCCCACCTGGTACTTTTCTGGAGGTCCCACAGTGTCCACGTACACCTCCGTCACTTTGACACCAGCAGCAATGGCACGCTTTATGAGAGATATGGCTGAGTTGTGTGACACCTCATTTAGGGAGACTTTAGGCCTGGAAATTGAGGAATGTATTACAAAGGAAGTTATAATAATACATCCTAATGGACACAGGGTGGAATATCTATTGTATTTGGTTATATATATATAAATGAAATACAGAAATATAGATTAAGTTTGGGCTTGTCTAGGTTTTAGAGATTATTGCCATATATGCAATCCCTTATAGGATGAAAAGATATATAGAGAGAGGAAGCTTTATTACCAAAGTATATATTAGCATCATAACCATCAGGATTCTCAGGACTTAAAGAGTCGTTATATTCCTTTTCATCTATGACATTTCTAAGAGGCATAAAGATTTGTAGTGATCTAGTTAGATATATATGTTGGACAACTGTAACAAAAATACAAGAGAGTTAATTCGAAAATCATAACTTGTAACATTACTTCCTCTTTCAAGATAGGTAGAATATTATGAAACAAATGTAAATGTAAATAACTAAGCTGTCTGTCACTATTTGAAACATGATGTCTATCATAACAATTCCAAATAATAATAACAATCATAACATAATAAGCAAACAGTAAAAAGTAACAATATGAATAAATAAAAGGCATAAATAGTACTTTACCACACAGACTGACAAGACAAGAAAATGAAAGATATCAGTGGTGTTCCTTGAAACTTTTCATAGCAATGGCTAAATGGGGTCACTGAAATTTTTTGTGAACTTAAAGCGAAACCAGAAAGTTCAGAAATTCTATCATGCTGTAATGGAATACATCTTACTGGAAAACTTTGTCCATTTGAGGGTCAAGGATTTAAATACTGATGTACTTTGGTTTCTGATTTTATTGATATGTTACTAATTATCTGATGTAGACATACTAATAATGGTAGAGTCAGAATTTTGAGTTTCATAACAATTCTCTTTTTAAAGTATTATATATCTGTACATATGGTACATGCATTAGGTGATACAGAGTTTTTAAACAGGGCCATAATTTTTTTTTTTCAGAGAGGCAGATTGGCTAAAAGAGGGCAGAAGGGAAGTTGCATGCTTCTGCATGTGTGCACATGTCCAAACATGCACACACACTCACTCCATACTCACACTCACTAACACACACTTTCTCTCATGCATGCATACATGAACCAAATACTGCCTTACCTCTTGTACATGCAGTTTGAAATATACACAGGAGATATCACTTCCAAACACCAGCCAATATAATCATTGTTCTTATGAATAATTTCAAAAATGTTTTCTCTTTGTTCC
>BOPN01003798.1:27500-30000 GCA_017312705.2 Penaeus japonicus | reverse complement strand
GAAGGGCTCATCTCATCCCAACACTCATCTCAACCACTGATGTATGAAAACAATCTATATAATCAAATTTTCATCATAACTTAACATTTTAGGATACAAGATGTGACAATCCAGAGATCACTACGATAAAAAACAAAACAAAATGGCGCCCGTAAACAGAACGGGTAACAAACGCAAACTAAAAGAAAATAAAAATCGTACATCATTAGACATCATCAAGCATATACTTAAAAAAGAAAAGAAAAAAAGACCGTGATGAAGATTGATATAGTAAAACAAAGCAATAAACAAACATAGAAAAAAGGACACACGAAAGAAAAGCCATTAAGGACGTTATCCTCTGAGACAGTCGACTGACAACGAATAACACAATCTGTTCGAGATGACAAGAACACATTTCACAACGGGAAAAATTGACCGAAAAATCTCCAATCTTTCACTCAAAAGGATTTCGGAAAGAGGCTCTTACCTCGATTAAGTTACTTTTGATTACTTTTGATTACTTTCTTAGAATCGACATCCCATCTTTGTAACAAGGTAATGTTTTTTTTATGTGTATTTCGACGGTTATTTCGGAATCTTGAGAGAAAATTTATGGTGTAATCTTTTAGGATAACGATAATCACATGTAGAGATAGATAGATAGATAGATAGATAGATAGATAGATAGATAGAGAGAGAGAGAGAGAGAGAGAGAGAGAGAGAGAGAGAGTAACAGATCAATAGACAGACAGAGAGAGGTGAGTTGGGGATGATAGATAGATAGACAGATAGATAAGTAGATAGATGAAAACATAAATATATTGATAGATAAGTAGATAAATGAAAAGACAGATATATCGATAGATGAATATATATAAATAAACAGACAGGAAGACAAACCAACAAACAAATAAACAAAGAACAGATAGACAGACAGATAGACAGATAGACAGATAGATAGACAGTTACACGACAGCCAATCTGTTCGAATCACATAAGTGAACTGACCGTACAGATGGCAGAGGGAAGATAAAGTAAGAAATATGACTCAATAAATTAAGTGATGCTAGATATATATGATTTCGAAATGGAATGTTCAATATGATAAATCAATCATGATTTCTGATATAATGTTTATGATCTTTATTAGTGTTGATATCAATGATTTTGTCTTTCTTGTTTGTTGTGAATATCTTGATTATCATTGGTGTCGTTATGGATATCATTTTGATGATTATGATTATGATTGTTGTGATTCATGTTATTATTATCTTCATTACTATCATCATCTACGTTATGGTTGTCATTTTGCTATTGCTATTGTCTAGTAAAACTGTTATTGTTTTCTTCAGTCACTTTAACCATGACTTTATCGCTTGTATACCAAGCGAAGAGTTATTGGAACACACACACACACACGCGCGCGCGCGCACACACACACACACACACACACATACACATATATATAATGATAATAATAATGATAATAATAATGATAAAGGATAGAATGGTAAAAAGCATAGTAAAGATAAAGTAACTATGATAAATTAGAAAAGGCAAGATAACAGTAATAATATTTAAAAAATCTAAAAATAGTAATGATTCATCGTTTTCTGTGAAATATCTTGTAGGCATTTCCATTTTCTATGTCACAGCTCGACAAATAACCTTCAAGTAAACAGAATAGAAATATGCAGAAAATAAACAAGAAAAATATGGAAAACAAGCAAGAAGACAGTCTTAGATAATGGAATGTCAGCCCGAAACAGCCTAAGAAAGTAGACATTACGTTCAAGTAAATAATCCCTGTTTGAGTTTGATATTAACAAACTAATTGAATATATACATACAGTACTATTGTGTATAGGCCTATCCCTTCAAGGAGACTGGCATACAGGGACGTATTTGTAAGTTTATTGTATGTGGACGTGTTTACGTGTGTGTGTGTTTGTGTGTGTGTGTGTGTGTGTGTGCGTGTGTGTGTGCGTACGTGCGTGTGTCTCTGTGTGTGTGTGTGCGTGTGTGTGTCTGTGTTTGTATATATGTGTGTGTGTCTGTGTTTGTGTGTGTGTGTGTGTGCGCGCGTGTGTGTCTGTCTGTGTTTGTGTGTGTGTGTGTATGTGTCTGTCTGTCTGTGTGTACATGCACATAAGCTTGCGTGCATAAATGACTGGTAAATGGACAAATTTTCCAGAGATAAGTATAAGTATCATCCTCAGCATAATGGTCCATTCTATCTAACTTTCCTCTCTCGTTTCATTCATGCTCACGGAAGGGAATAAGAGAAAGGCGAAGGGAAGTCGGTGATGCGTGTTATAGGAAAAGGTATCCTAGATGAGTGACTTCGTATTTCCTGGTGGATTCTAACGCATATACTTCTTTGTTCTCTTTCTCTCTCTCTTTCTTCTTCTTCTTCTTCTTCTCTCTCTCTCTCTCTCTCTCTCTCTCTCTCTCTCTCTTTTGTTTTGTTTTGTTTCTTTTCATTTCTTGGTTGCTCACTTTCCTATCCCATGTCTCT
>BOPN01003798.1:0-2500 GCA_017312705.2 Penaeus japonicus | reverse complement strand
GACAACAGCACCAGTATTAGCCTTTAAGCAAAGACATCCCGTACTCACTCTAGACCCCTAAAGATTAAAGTTGAAGTTTTGGAGACAAAAAAAAAATCACACTTTACCCCCCCCCCCTCCTCCACACTAAAAAAAATATATGTCAAGACATAATAGCAACAATAGTCTTGTATCAAAATATTCTTGCAGAAACAAAAACAAAAAAAACACAACAACAAAAAACATAGTCTAATGTCTTCCATCTTGGCGATTAAGATAAGGTTTAGATACAAAAAAAAAAAACAAAAAACAAAACAAAAACAGTGACAGTAAAAGCGGCGTCAAAATATTCTTTCAAAAGCATAAGGGAAAGAGAGAATAACAAAAACAGAAAAAGTGTCTCAGCAAAAGACAGTATTTAAGTGAACAAAGACGAAGTAGGAGGAGAAGAAGGAGGAGGAGGAGAAGAAGAAGAAGAAGAAGAAGAAGAAGAAGAAGAAGAAGAAGAAGAAGAAGAAGAAGAAGAAGAAGAAGAAGAAGAAGAAGAAGAAGAAGAAGAAGAAGAAGAAGAAGAAGAAGAAGAAGAAGAAGAAGAAGAAGAAGAAGAAGAAGAAGAAGAAGAAGAAGAAGAAGAAGAAGAAGAAGAAGAAGAAGAAGAAGAAGAAGAAGAAGAAGAAGAAGAAGAAGAAGAAGAAGAAGAAGAAGAAGAAGAAGAAGAAGAAGAAGAAGAAGAAGAAGAAGAAGAAGAAGAAGAAGAAGAAGAAGAAGAAGAAGAAGAAGAAGAAGAAGAAGAAGAAGAAGAAGAAGAAGAAGAAGAAGAAGAAGAAGAAGAAGAAGAAGAAGAAGAAGAAGAAGAAGAAGAAGAAGAAGAAGAAGAAGAAGAAGAAGAAGAAGAAGAAGAAGAAGAAGAAGAAGAAGAAGAAGAAGAAGAAGAAGAAGAAGAAGAAGAAGAAGAAGAAGAAGAAGAAGAAGAAGAAGAAGAAGAAGAAGAAGAAGAAGAAGAAGAAGAAGAAGAAGAAGAAGAAGAAGAAGAAGAAGAAGAAGAAGAAGAAGAAGAAGAAGAAGAAGAAGAAGAAGAAGAAGAAGAAGAAGAAGAAGAAGAAGAAGAAGAAGAAGAAGAAGAAGAAGAAGAAGAAGAAGAAGAAGAAGAAGAAGAAGAAGAAGAAGAAGAAGAAGAAGAAGAAGAAGAAGAAGAAGAAGAAGAAGAAGAAGAAGAAGAAGAAGAAGAAGAAGAAGAAGAAGAAGAAGAAGAAGAAGAAGAAGAAGAAGAAGAAGAAGAAGAAGAAGAAGAAGAAGAAGAAGAAGAAGAAGAAGAAGAAGAAGAAGAAGAAGAAGAAGAAGAAGAAGAAGAAAAAGATGAAGCAGGAGACAGAACAAGAAAATTTGAAGAAGAGCACGAAGAAGAAGAAGACGGAGAAGAAAAAGAAGCAGGAGGAAGAGGAGAAAGAAGACGAAGAAGAAGGGAATGCAAATGAAGGAAAAAAAAGTTAAGAAGAAAGAAAAAAAAAGGGAAAAAGAATAAATAGATTACAATGTAGATATAAACATCCACTCAATTCTGGATCAAGAAAAGATTCCAAAAATCGTTTGAGTCTCGTTGATACAAACAAAAACAACAGAAGAAAAGAGAAAAAAAGGAATAAGAGTAATGATGAAGGAAAAAAAAGGAAATGAGAAAAAAATAGATGAAATATGCTGATAATAAGAAGAGGAATAATAATAATAATAAGAAGACGAGGAATAAAAAGAGGGTTTAGGAGAAAATGAGAGTAAAAGGAGGCATAGAATCCAACCACAAGAATCCCAGTTAATAGAGATTGAGTTTGCAAAATTCTTTCGTCTCTTTTTTATTGGAAGTGACAAAAGTTTTATTAGGGTTCTATCTCTGCAATAAAGCTTCTGTCCTTGGTCGTCTATAATTAATTCGTGTGATCATCCTCCCTTCCTTCTATTTCCTTTTTTTTTCTTCTTTTTCTCTTTCTTTTTTTTTACTTCTTTATTTTCCTTGTTCTTGTTTTATTTCATTCTTTCTCCTCTGTCTATGCTTTCTTTCCCTTGTTCTTGTTTTATTTTTTTTCATTCTCCTCTGCCTACACCTTCTTTCCCTTATTCTTTTCTCCTTTGGTTTTATCCTTTACGCCCCCGTTTTCATTTCTTCTTTCTTCTCCATATTCCTGGCTACCTTTTTTATTCATACTCTTCTCCTCCCTTTTCTTCCTTCCTCTTCCCATCTTTCTTTTCTTCTTCCTCTTTCTCTCTCTCCTCTCTTCCTCGCTCTTTCTATCCTCTATTCCTCTTTCTCTCTTCCTCCTTTTCTATTTTTTTACTCCTTTCGCTTAGTTTCTCTTCCTTTCTCTTTTTCCACTTTATCTCTAGTTCTCCCTACTTATATCTCTTCTCACCCCTTTCATCTTTTTTACCTCCTCTCCTCTCCTCCGTTTCTCTCTCTTTTTTTCTCTCCTCCCCTTCCTCTCTCTCTCTCCCCCTCCCCCCCTTTCTCTCTATCTATCAATCTATCTAT
>BOPN01003797.1:129752-134361 GCA_017312705.2 Penaeus japonicus | reverse complement strand
ATATACATATACACATATATATATACATATACACATATACATACATATATATATATATATATACACATATATACACACACATAAACAAACACACATACACATACACTCACACATACCTACATACAGAGATAGAGAGAGAGAGAGAAAATGAGAATGCGAGAGAGTCGGACAAGAAAGAGAAATGTATTGAAAACCGGAAATACAAAACCAAAAGCGAAAAGCCCGAGAGAGAGAGAGAAGCGGGAAGAACAAAGGCACCATCGCTTGCAAGCAGAAGAGGCGTCCATTCTGCCAACCTTCCCCGCATGCATGTTCTATTTTCCATTCAAGAATTCGAAAGCAATCGGCTATCATGATATAAGTTTCATTGCATGTTTGTCCGGTTCTGTTTGTGATCCATTTTGGTTTCTTTGAGTTATTAGGCTTTGTTATGGTAGTGTTGTTATCATAGGTATTGTCATTTTCATTAACATTATTGGTATATCATTTGCATTTTTATTAGCATTATGATGATAGTAATGATTATGATAATGGCAATGATATTAATAATAATAATGGTAATATTAATTATAACAATAAAGATAAGGATTATGGTAATGATTATCATTATCATCTTATCATCATTATCTTATGATCATTATCATTGTTATTACTGTCATTACTATCATTTTAATCAATATTATCATTGTCTTTGTCATCATTCCCACTATCGTTATATCAATCATCACCAATATCATAATCATCATCATCATTACTACTGCTGTCACCATCACCATTATCATTATTATTGTTATCACCATCACTACTACTCTCATTACCATCATCATCATAATTGTTATCCTCATACTGTTATTCGAAATTATACTATATCATATCATATATTATTTATCCATTTAGCAATTCTACTTCATCATACTCGGATAATTCCCTCACCATCCCTGCATAATGATTCCACCGTTGCTATCAATAGAATCTTTATCATCGTTCAAAATCAACCAATCTACCAGACTTTCAAACAATCTCTTTATTTCAATTAACCAACATCCTTTTTTTTGGTGACTGTTGGTAACATGAGAGCTCACGTTCACGTTGATATGAATTACAACATGAGAACAAGTATATCCGTTTATTGTGAGGAATGAGACAGGGTCGTGACGTCAGCTAATGGCACTTGCCAACGCGGTGACACTGTGTTGTTTCGTCTCCTTCGGTAAAAAATTCGAAACTAGAATGTGAGTTTCTCGTTTCGTTAGAGGCGTGGAGTGTCATTGGTGCCACTGTCAGTGTCGTCATTATTGGGGTCATGATCAAGGTATTTGTTGTTGTTGTTTTTTTCTTGTTGGGTATTGTGTACATGCGTTTACAAGCACATACACATTTAGGCGCGGACACGAACACGCACACGAAAACGCACACGCACACGCACGTGAACACACACATACAAACACACTCATACACACATCAATTTAGTTATAGTAGCACAATTTCCACAATGGTTATGCCAACCCTTTCCTTCATCATAAATTGAAAAAAGAAAAACAATAAAGACAAAATAACAATAATGATAAAGTGAATTAAAAACATTCCAGCTTATAATTGATCAAAACAATGAGCGTAATTAGCAAAAGATTCTTAATTCAATCATTGAGAACCAATTAATATTTCGTTTCCAGACGGAGCATTTGTTCATTCGTCATCAGGTATTCTTCTTTTTGCTTGGATAACCATTTTTAATTTCTCTTCTTTTTTTTCTAATTATTTTTCTGACATTTAAAGTGATATGCAACGCTACCAATTGTCTCTAAGTGCAATGTTGCCAAGTGTCACCAAGCGCAAAGTTGCCAAGCGCCACCGAGGCTCACATTATGCGCAATTGCTAAGATCATAATTCTAAAGATATTACATTAATTTCCTTACAACAGATGCATGAAATAAAACAAGCAGAAATGAAATAGCAAGCGGCTTTTGGGGAAAAGACTGAGAAGGTTATGAAAAAGTAATAGAATTTAATGCTTATTATTCTTGCAGTTGTCACCATCATTCTTGTGATAATCACCGTCATTAGCATTGTTGATGTCATTGTTCTATTTTTCCTTTTCCCAATATTCCCTTTTTTTCCTTCAAAATCTCCGGTTATATAATTATTCCTACAATTATTCCAACCCTCTGCCTATTCCTTCCTGCTGTCTCTGAACAAACAAAATATTATTACCAGCGCCCTCGGCTTTAATCTCTGGAGAAATCTCAAATACATGAATTGGTCCTTAAAAGCTTATACCTTAGTGGGGGGGATTTCCAGATGGAAACTGCAGGATCTGTGTGTTTGTAACTGTGTGTGTTTATTGATTTCGGGTGTGTGTATGGTTTTCGTGTGTGTGTGTGTATATGGTTTTCGTGTGTGTTTGTGTCTGTTTTTTTCCTTCTTATCGTTAGTATGTATGTGTTTGTGCATGTTGGTTGTGTTTGTGTGATTTTGTGTAGTTGTATTAATGTATGTTTGTGTATATATATCTTCATTTTTGTTTTAGTTTACTGTATATGTGTGTGTGTTTGTGTGTATCTTATTCTGCGTGTTTGTTTATGTGATTTAGTGTATGCATTTGTGTTTGTCTTATTTTTTGTTTTGTTTTTTTAATAATTGTTTGTTTGTGTTGCTGAACGTGATTGTGCCGTAGTGTGTATATCTATACTTGTGTTTGCTATTGTACATATATTTAGGGTACATCAGTGTGTGTATTTTTATATGCAGGTGTATATTTTTTGTGTATAGTAGGTGTTACTATGTGTTTGTGTGTCTGCGTGCTTTATTTGGTGTTTGTATATGTAAATATGCATTTGAGTGCATTAGCATTAGTGGGTGTTGTATATGTAAATGTGTGTTTTGTTCTTGTATTTGCTTGTGTAACGGTGTCCATGTACATTTGTTAGTGTATCTGTGTGGTGTTGTGTGTGTAAACGATTATTTATATGTTTTGCTTGTATAAGCTTGGAAATGTGTGTATGTGTGTAAATGTGGGTATGTAAATATGTCTCTTTGCATATATGGTTATAAAGTGTGAAAATGTGTGTGAACGTTTTTGTGTGCGTATGCCTACGTGTGTCTGAGCGAAATCGTATATAGTGTATACACCCCTATAATATCTATAACATGTATAAACGTGTTGTATACCCGATGCTTCGCTGATAAAACAAGAAACATACATCCATTTACAATCATGTAAGTAAGAATTAGCTACAATTGATAAAAAAGGGACACAGAATGCTATTGTTGCCTAATGGATTCTCTAAATAGAATTGCCTCGGTCTCTCCCAATCAAATAAGATTTTCTGCTGATTTTAACTCGTTGCTAGCTCTTTCGCGGAAAAAATGGGGAATGGAGGCAATTGTTTTTAGCAGAGAGAACCCTGTACAATAAGCGTGTGCTGGAATCCCTTGCACAATAAGCGTGTGTTGGAATACCCTCCACAATAAAGGTGTGATGGAGTCTCCTTCACAATAAGCGTATGGTGAAATCTCCTGTGTTGGGATTCCCTGCACAATAGACGTTTAATGAAATCCCCTGCACAATAAAAGTGTGATGAAAACCCCTTTCCAACTCGCGTGTGATGAAATCCACTGCCAAATAAGCGTGTGCTGCCACTGGACGCTTCACCCTATCTAGATCACCATAGCATATTTCTCTCCATCTCTCATTCTTATCTTTGTTGTCTCTCCCCTTGTTCCATTTCCCTCTCATCTTGTCTCCATCTATTGCTCTGTCCCTCTCCGTGTCTTTCTATATTTCTGTCTCTCTCGTTCTCCTTCTCTCTCTTACTCATCCCTTACTCGTCCCCATTGCTATTTTCTCTCCGTTATCTGTTGCTCTCTCTCTCTCTCTCTCTCTCTCTCTCTCTCTCTCTCTCCTATATTGCCATTTCTCCCTTTCTCTTTTGCATTGCTCTTTCTATCCATTATATCTTCTTTTCCTTCTCTCCCTCTCCCTTATTTGTTGCTCTCTCCTGTATTGCCCTTTCTCTGTCCCTCTCCTTATCTGTTTCTCTCTCTCTCTCTTTCTCTCTATTTTCCTCTATTTTTCTTTTTCTTTTCCCTCCATATTAATTTCCTTTTTCTTTCCCTTTTCTTCTTACTAATCCATCTCCATCTCAAGCCTTTTCATTTATTTCTCTCTCTTCCCTTATTTTCTATGTTTCTCATATATCCCTTTCCCTTTTTTCTCCATTTTCTTCTTATTCTCCCTCTCCTTCTCTCTATTTTATTGTCTTTTATCTCAATTTGCTCCCTGTTCATCTTTATTTCTCCTCTCCTCCACGATTTATTCTATTTCTTTCTCTCTCCACTCTCCCTTTTATTCTTTCTCAATTTTCCTCTTCTTCTTTCCTTTCCCTCTCCCTCTCTCCTTTTCATTTCTTCTCTTTCCCTCTTCTTCCTACTTTCCCCTCTTATTTATTACTTATCATTTTCACTTCTCTCTCTCTCTCTCTTTCTCTCCCTTATCGTCTGTGTTTAACATATATTTCTTTTATTTTATTTCTCTTATCATTTCCCCTATTTTCTTTCTCATCTCCCTCTCCCTCTTCTTTATTCCTCTCTCTTTCCCCCTCTCTCTGT
>BOPN01003797.1:92252-99752 GCA_017312705.2 Penaeus japonicus | reverse complement strand
GATAAAGTGGCTCTTGCTGCTTCTGTGCGCTTACTGGCGAGAGAATGAAATGTAACTATGCATACATCCATGTATGTATGTATGTATGTGTGTGTGTGTGTGTATTGCATGTTAGTATCTGTATCTGTATGCATTTATGGATCCAAGTTTGCATATGATCATGTAAATAATTTATGCAACTTACTTTCAAGAGTACATACATATATGTATGCACACACACACAAACACACACACACACACACACACACACACACACACACACACACACACACACACACAAACACACGCACACACTTGTATGTCTGTGATAGCGCTCGCCTTCTTGTGCATGTGTACCTATATCCGTTCATTTGTACGCATATTGCCAATGTTCTGTGGCAAGCAGTGAGGATTCCATGGCGAGTCCTTGTATTGTTCAGATATCAGGGAGGAAGTGTCTTCTCTTATGGAGAGTTCTCTGAAATTTCTCTCTCTTTCTCTGTCTTTCTGTTGCTCTCTCTTTTCCTTTTTCTATATCTCACATTCTCGATCCATTTCTAACTTTCTCTCCCACCTTATTTCACTCTTTCTCCCTCTCCGTGTCTTTATTTCTCTCTTCTCCCTCTCCCTCTCCCTTCCTCTCTTGAAGTATGCATCAAAACAAAGGTATAATTTGTTCAAAGTTCACTCTTTACGTAAAGTCTTTGTGCGAGGGGAAAAAAAGCCTATTTATAATTTGCAGGGAATGTTTTCTTCTGAAAAATATATATGTTTTAGTTCTTGAAAACAAGACCTCTTGATGCAGGTGAGAGAGAATAAAAATAAATTTGTATAGCAGGAAAAAAAGTTTCTCTCGATTTTTTTCCACATACGCAGACACACACACACACACACACACACATACACATACACACACACACACACACACATCCCACCCACCCCACCTATCCACCCACCCACATACCCCCCCCCCCCCACACACACACCCACCTATCCCCCCCCCCCACCTATCCCCCCCCCCACCCACACCCACGCCCGCACTCATACGCCTTATCAACTCCAAAAAAAAAAAAAGCGAGAAGGAAACGCGACACGAGAAAGAGATTTAATTTCCAGCGCTCTGTGTACTAAAAACGGAGTTGTGCTTTTGAACTTTTAATGTGCTACATGGCTGGTTTTAGAAACGTGTCTGAAATAATCCTGTTAGTTAACATAGTGAAGATATACGATGGAACTCCTTCAGAAAACTAGGAAAATAGTTCTGAGACGGTAATGATGATTAGTCATTTTGGTAATGGTGGTGGTGGTAGTGGGGATGGGGTTGATGGTGGTGGTGGTGGTGATGATGATGATAATGATGGTTGTGATGATGATGACGATAATGATAATTGATGATGATGATGATAATAGTGGTGGTGGTGGTGATGTTGATGACGATAATGATAATTGATGATGATGAAGAACAAGAAGAAGCAAAAACAGAAGATGAAAGAGAAGTAGAAGGAAAAAACAACAACAATAGGCAGTAAAAAAACAATAAAGACAACACGAGAAGAAAAGAGGAGGAAGAAAATTTATATATTCACTAAATATATGTACTAATTTGCCTAAGAAAAGAATCTGCAACGTGCAATCTCCTTTGCAAATATTGAAGAGCATTTTCAAAGTCCTTTTAAATTCCTTTTGAACTTACTTGTACCGAAAACTACACAGTCGGGAAAGACTTCAGTAAAGCATCAAATATAATTGAATTATCAATTTCATTTGCTCTCTTTTTTATATATTTATCGTCGATTATCATCCATTCTTCCTCCTTCCTCTTATTGAATTTTGATTGTTTTTATTATCTTACAATTTCGAAAATTTGATATGTATTCCTGTCTGTTCTTATTCTTCTGTATATCTGTCTATTTCTTTCTTTCTTTCTTTCTATATCTATTTCTTTCTCTCTCTCTCTCTCTTTCTCTCACCCTCTCTCTCTCTCTCTCAATCTCTATTTCTCTTTGTCTCGTCGTCCCTCTCTCCACCTCTTTCTCTCTTTTATGCTTTCTGATTACTTTCCCTCCTTCACCCCACCCCCTTCTGAATTATATATCTATTTATCTTTTCCCCCTTATCAAGTTATCTTTCTCCTACTCTCCCCGCTCGGTCTTTTTCTTTCTTCCGTCCCTCAGTTTCTCTTACTCTCCCCCTTTTCTCTATTTCTGATCCTTCCCCCTTTCTCTTTCTCCCATCCTTCTCTCCACTCCCCTTTTTCTCTTTTTCTTATTCCCTCTTTTTCTCTATTTCTGATCCCTCCTTTCTTCTTCTTTTCTCACCCCACTTTTTCTTAATCTCCCCTTCCTTTCACCACCATTTTTGCTTCTTGTGTCACAGCCTGTTTCTCTTATCCGTTTTTCTCTCCCCCTCTCTCTTTCTCCCATCCCTCTTTTTATCTCCCTTCCCCTTCTCTTTATCTGATCCTCCTTTTCTTCTTTCTCTCATCCCTCCCTTTCTTCATCTCCCACTTTTCCTTAAACACAAAAAGGAAGAAAATGAAGAAGACCCCAACCCAGGGCTGCCTGAACTGGGTGCCACGAAAAGTGTCTGGCGGTGCCACAAGATTCCAAAGTGTCATTGTATCTTATCTAAAAAAAAGTTATCAAAATTTAGTCTCGTTTCCGTGTCAAAGGAACTTCGTGTACAACTTGAAAACCGAAGTTCTATTTATTCAGTTCTTTTTTTTATCATGCCTTTGTTTATGATATTATCATTATTATGATTCTTATTTTATTCAACATTTTCGTTATAAGTATTCTTAAAGTGAGTTATATTTTTGTCATTTGGGAATGTTAGCTGTTTCATTCTTGTTCCGAGAAGCAGTAATTCGTGGAACAGGCGAAGATGCACTTTGTTGTAAAAGATAAGTTTATGTGAGAGTAAAGGTGTGTGTGTAGTGGGGGAGAAGTGGGGGGAGCGGAGAAAATGGTGTTACAGAAAGGCATACGTGCGTTTAAGACTGGGAAATGTAGTCAGGAAACAGATGCTCTAACCCCTATAAAAATACTCAAAAAAAAAAAAAAAAAAAAAAAAATCTATAAAAAAAGCCAAACATAAAACAACACATAAACCATAAATAAAACCAACCCTGCAGAAAATATGTATCTACAAAAAGGACACCACTAAAACAATTAAATAATTCGACCAACCACACAAACCTCCACCCCCCCCCCAAAAAAAAAAAAAAAAAAAAAGAGGATGAAAAGAGGAGACACAAAAGCCTCGCGTTGTTACAGTCATGGCCAAAGCTAATATTTATGTGCCTTGCTTCCTCGCCGCCGCAATGAATGCCGTTGACGAGAGACGAGACACGGCGGCTGCGGTGGGAAACTCCCGTCGCTTCTAAACAAATATTTAACGCTTGCTAGAGTAAGTCTGGAGACAGGGAGACAGGGAGGGAGAGGAGAGGGAGGGATATATATATATATATATATATATATATATATATATATATATATATATATATATATATATATATATAGAGAGAGAGAGAGAGAGAGAGAGAGAGAGAGAGCGAGAGAGAGAGAGAGAGACAGACAGAGTGAGATAGATAGATAGAGATAGACAGATATAAATATATATATATATATATATATATATATATATATATATATATATATATAAAGAAAAAAGAAAATAAAACCACGATCCAGCTGTAAGTTGACGTAAGAGGCAACCATTCTTAAATATCACATAATTTGACTTTTACACTTTGCGAGGACGAAGAAGCCAAACCTTCGGCCAAAAGCATTTCATTCGAGGGGATTTTATGGCAAGTTCAAGATATACATCCATTTAAGAGGGGGAAAAAAAGTATAGGAAAAACGGATAAAAAGTACTTTGTCGTAGAAAAAATACTAGAAATATTGATTACTCACGAGTCAAAATCTGAAAGATATCGGCTGAACTATATATAACGCCTAGCATTATATAAGAAGCCATGCAGTATGTTTTAGAGTCTTTTAAGTCGATAACACCGGGCCGGGTTTGGCTCCGTCCGGTTTAAGAGTAATGTATCATTATGATCTTTTTCTACTTCTTTTTTAGGTATAAAGATTATCCATGTAAAAACAACAACAACAACAACATAAAACTCGATTCTAAATCTAACATTCTCATCACGCATCGTTCATAACGTTCGAATTTTTGTAAGAAATAATTGCGTTGATTCATAAACACATACTATAATTTCCCTTTAAATCTATGTAGCGTAGTTTTGCTAAATTTTGCGTAAGGATGAAGCAAGACAGAAGAAGGTGTTTTATTCGCCAAAATGTAGGCGTGAAAAGTACAAGAGTGATATAAGGTAACAATTACAGATATTACTCAGGTTAACGTGTCGCACAACGTGAATGCTACTCATCTTCTTGTATGCTCTTTTTTTTTTTTTTTTTTTTTTTTACTTTGAACTCAGTTTAATGAGGATTGATCCTTGCAAGGAATAGTTTGGTAACACACTTACACATACACACACAACACACACACACGCACACACACACACACACTTCTTCGTCTTTGTAATTCTCCTTTCCTCTTTTCCTTCTTCCTGAACACATACAAACATACACAAAGCACACAAACCTCCAAACAAACACAGACATAAACATAAACACATAAATCCTCCAAATAAAGACACATACACCTCTAAACAAACACAGACGCATATGCACACGTACAGAACACATTCAGTCAAGACAGGCACACTTAAGGTTTAATCAAGAACTAAATTCAAAGTCGTAATTAAATTTGTCGGTCATTGATTACTCTTGAGAATCAACTTGATGTTTAGAGAGATTCAATTAGATCTTGCAATATGCTATTAGATGCCAGGGCTTGTTCTTCATCGTGTATGTGTAGGTGTTTGGATGTGAGTGTGTGTGTGTTGGATGTGTGTGGGTGTCTGTAGTCATATATATTCCTCTGAATATCTGTGTGTCTTTCTCGTTCTCTCTTTCTCTCTCTCTCTCTCTCTCTCTCTCTCTCTCTCTCTCTCTCTCTCTCTCTCATTCATCCCTCTATTTCTGATTCTGTCTCTGTTTGTCATTCTGTTTATTTGTTGGTAGATCTCTCTCTCTCTCCCTTCTCCTTCTCTGCCTTGCCTACTCCCTTTTCTCTCCCTCTCTCTACCCTCCCTCCTCTCTTTCTTCATTTTCCCTTTCTCATTCCTCTCTCTCTCTCTCCCTTTTCTCTCATCCCTTCTCTTTCCTTTTCTCTCTCTTCCTCCCCCTCCCCTCTCTCCCTGTCCCTGTCCCTGTCCCTGTCCCTGTCCCTGTCCCTGTCCCTGTCCCTGTCAGAGAGAGAGAGAGAGAGAGAGAGAGAGAGAGAGAGAGAGAGAGAGAGTAAAAACTTCATGCGCTAGAAAAACCAGGCAGCATGATCATGCACAACTGATTCCCAGCTGTGCATGAAACCACGTCTTTCTGTCGAGTACACAGCAGAACGGACCCTGATTCGACCAAAGGCGTGCCCACCCGAGGAGCAAATGGGACGGCGGGAAAGAGAGGCACCACGGGCACTTCTTTCACCCCCCTCGTATGCCGGGTATAGCTGCCCTACTCCCATCCCTCCTCCTTCCCTTCCCCCTATCTAAGTGCCCTCTGTCTCCCTTTACCCCATCTACGTGGCCTCCTCCCTCCTTCCCCTCCCCTCCCTTCACCTCATCCATGCCCTCCTCCCCTCCCTTCACCCTGATCACGTGGCCTCCTTCCCTCCCTTCAACCTATATAAATGCCCTGCCTCCCTCCCCTCCCCTTCACCCATCTGCGTGGCCTCCTTCCCCTCCCTTCCTAACTTATCTAAGTGCCCTCCCTCCCTCCCCCTTCACCCCATCTGCGTGGCCTCCTTCCCTCCCTTCACCCCATCCAAGTGCCCTCCCTACCTCCCTTCGCCCCATCTACGTGGCCTCCTTCCGTCCCTTCAACCTATCTGAGTGCCTTCCCTCCCTCCCTCCCTTCACCCCATCCAAGTGCCCTCCCTCCTTCCCTCCCTTCAACCCATCTAAGGTACCCTCCTCCCTTCTTGCCCCATCCAAGTGCCCTCCCTCCTCTTCCTCCCTTCAACCTATCTAAGTGCCCTCCCTCCCTCCCTCCTTCCCTCCCTCTCCCTCCCTCCCTTCACCCCATCCAAGTGCCCTCCTTCCCTCACTCCCTCCCTTCACCCCATCCAAGTGCCCTCCCTCCTTCCCTCCCTTCAACCTATCTAAGTGCCCTCCCTCCTCCTCCCTCCCCTTCCTTCCTTCCCTCCTCCCTTCACCCCATCCAAGTGCCCTCCTTCCCTCACTCCCTCCCTTCACCCCATCCAAGTGCCCTCCCTCCCTCCCTTCACCCCATCCAAGTGCCCTCCCTCCTTCCCTCCCTTCAACCTATCTAAGTGCCCTCCCTCCCTCCCTCCTTCCCTCCCTCTCCCTCCCTCCCTTCACCCCATCCAAGTGCCCTCCTTCCCTCACTCCCTCCCTTCACCCCATCCAAGTGCCCTCCTTCCCCGCTCCCTCCCTTCACCCCATCCAAGTGCCCTCCCTCCTTCCCTCCCTTCAACCTATCTAAGTGCCCTCCCTCCCTCCCTCCTTCCCTCCCTCCCTCCCTTCTCACCCCATCCAAGTGCCCTCCCCTTCCTCACTCCCTCCCTTCACCCCATCCAAGTGCCCTCCCTCCTTCCCTCCCTTCAACCTATCTAAGTGCCCTCCCTCCCTCCCTCCCTCCCTCCTTCCTTCCCTCCCTCCCTTCACCCCATCCAAGTGCCCTCCTTCCCTCACTCCCTCCCTTCACCCCATCCAAGTGCCCTCCTTCCCTCACTCCCTCCCTTCACCCCATCCAAGTGCCCTCCCTCCTTCCCTCTCCCTTCAACCCATCTAAGTGCTCCTCCCTCCCTCCCTCCCTCCTCCTTCCCTCCCTCCCTCCCTTCACCCCATCCAAGTGCCCTCCTTCCCTCACTCCCTCCCTTCACCCCATCCAAGTGCCCTCCCTCCTTCCCTCCCTTCAACCTATCTAAGTGCCCTCCCTCCCTCCCTCCTTCCCTCCCTCCTTCCCCCTCCTCCCTTCACCCCATCCTCAAGTGCCCTCCTCCCTCCTTCCCTCCCTTCAACCTATCTAAGTGACTCCCTCCTCCCTCCCTCCTTCCCTCCTCCTCCTTCACCCCATCCAAGTGCCCTCCTTCCCTCACTCCCTCCCTTCACCCCATCCAAGTGCCCTCCCTCCTTCCCTCCCTTCAACCTATCTAAGTGCCCTCCCTCCCTCCCTCCCTCCCTCCTTCTCCCCTCCCTCCCTCCCTCCCTCCCTTCACCCCATCCAAGTGCCCTCCTTCCCCCTCACTCCTCCCTTCACCCCATCCAAGTGCCCTCCTTCCCCTACTCCCTCCCTTCACCCCATCCAAGTGCCCCCTCCCCTCCTTCCCTCCTCCCTTCAACCTACCTATGCCCTCCTCCCTCCCTCCCTCCTTCCCCTCCCTCCTCCCTCTCGCTCCCATCCAAGTGCCCTTCCTCACTCC
>BOPN01003797.1:74752-77252 GCA_017312705.2 Penaeus japonicus | reverse complement strand
TCCAATCAAAGATTATGACGATACCTTAATCCTCAGATACCTCATTATTTGCGGATGAATGGAAACTTTATGAAATAGACCGAGATGTACATGAACATCGCTTTTACCAAGAAGGCTGTGGATGGTAGCCTTAGTCATCTGCCACTACCTCAACTAATTAAAAAATATTTAGCCTTATGCATACAGGTCGAAAATCACCACGAAATGTTTAGAACGACTGCACAGAGTGATATAAAATCTTATGGCCCTATACACGGTGGAAGAAGCTATCAGGTTCTGTAGGGCAATCAGTGGTCCAATCTAGTCACCGATATGGTCTCTCCGATTCGCTTATTTTGCTTACTCTGCGGAGGTCTATCCGATTCGCTTATTTTGCTTACTCTGCGGAGGTCTATCCGATTCGCTTATTTTGCTTACTCTGCGGAGGTCTATCCGATTCGCTTATTTTGCTTACTCTCCGGAGGTCTATCCGATTCGCTTATTTTGCTTACTATGCGGAGGTCTATCCGATTCGCTTATTTTGCTTACTCTGCGGAGGTCTATCCGATTCGCTTCTTTTGCTTACTATGCGGAGGTCTATCCGATTCGCTTATTTTGCTTACTCTGCAGAGGTCTATCCGATTCGCTTATTTTGCTTACTATGCAGAAGTCTATCCGATTTGCTTATTTTGCTTACTCTGCAGAGGTCTATCCGATTTGCTTATTTTGCTTACTATGCAGAAGTCTATCCGATTTGCTTATTTTGCTTACTATGCTGAGGTCTATCCGATTCGCTTATTTAGCTTACTCAGCGGAGGTCTATCCGATTCACTTATTTTGCTTACTCTGCGGAGGTCTATCCGATTCGCTTCTTTTGCTTACTCTGCGGAGGTCTATCCGATTCGCTTCTTTTGCTTACTATGCTGAGGTCTATCCGATTCGCTCATTTTGCTTACTATGCGGAGATGAAAGAAGGCAAGTCACGGAAGGGCAAAGAGTAATAAGAGGAAACTTAAAAAAGAGGCAGCCCAAAGAATAATGAAAGACAAAGAGAGATTAACAAAAAGGAAAAAGATATTGTTTCATTATGAGTCTGATTTGGCACAAGGAGACGAGGCAAAGGTACATTTAACAAGAGCTGATGAGCTTTTCAATTATGCAACGTCGAAGCGGCAGGGGGTTCTTTCTAGTGCATCATTCAACAAGCATGTTGCAAGAATCAACATGAGCACAAGCAAATCAGTGCATTTATGATATAACAGCGAGTAATTAGCTCTTTGTTTTAAGGTCTTTCGCTCTCTATTTCTCTCCTTTTCTTTTCATTTTTTTTCAAGTTGCAAGGAGATCATTCTAGTGCATCATTTACCAAGTAATTGCAAAAGCTACTTAGTTCACTGATGATGCAAAACAAGGCATAAACTAATTGAAAAATGAAACATACAAAGTGCTGGAAGAGGCATGCAATGGCACTGCAACGAATGAAGAAAATGAAGAAGCCATCAGTGGACTTGCGAAAGAGAAAGACTAAACTGAGCCATTACATAATTAGGCAGTTGTTAACTTCGTCGACTGACGATCTCTTTTCATTCCTGCGAATGGTAGTTATATAATTTCGTTCAATATAGAAGTGCTTTGCTAACTCTTTCGATAATGAAAGTGAAGGTATAACAAGAGAAAAGAGAGAGAGAGAGAGAGAGAGAGAGAGAGAGAGAGAGAGAGAGAGAGAGAGAGAGAGAGAGAGAGAGAGAGAGAGAGGGAGGGAGGGAGGGAGGGAGGGAGGGAGAGAGAGAGATAGAGAAAGAGAGAGAGAGAGAAAGAGAGAGAGAGATAGAAAGAAGAGGGGTAGGAAGGGGAAGGATAAAGGGGTATATTATTAGCTCCTGTAATATCTAAAAGAAATGACTTTTCAGGATTCACTGAATGTCTTTTTCTCCTTTCCACTTCTGAAATATGTATTACCTGTTACTTTTACTGAGTTACTTTTCCTTTTTTTTTTTTTTTTTTTTTTGTGATAATAAAATATATGATCTTTTGATTTTCATCATTTTGTAAACAGGAATAAAAAGGAACGCTTAAAAAACAACAAACGCTACAATAAAGTTAATGATAATAAAAAATGATACTCATTATGAGAATGATAACTATGATAAAAACATAATAATGACAATGATAATGATAATAATGACAATGATAATGATAATTATGATTAAAGTCATAATTACCATGATAATAATAGTAATAATAATAAAAATGGTAATAATAGTAATAATAACAATAACACTCCGTTTTCACAGCTAAATCTCAGAAACCTCAGGTCCGAGAAGTTAAGACCATCTCTATCCCCTTAATACTCTCTCTTCGTTCCCTGTGAGGTCAGAGGAAGTAGAGAGAGAGAGATAAAAGAGATAGATAGAGAGACAGAGAGAGAGATTGATAGATAGATGGATACACAGATATATAGATACATAGATAGAGTGAGAGAGAATGAGAGAGAGAGAATGAGAGAGGTAAAGAGAAAGAG
>BOPN01003797.1:49752-54752 GCA_017312705.2 Penaeus japonicus | reverse complement strand
GAGAGAGAGAGAGAGAGAGAGAGAGAGAGAAAGAGAGAGATAAAGAGAGAGAGAGAGAATTTAGAAGCTACTTTTAAAAATAGACAAGTGTGGAATTCAAAAGAGAAAGGGAAATTCGGAGGCTACTTCGATAGGAAAGCAGGTGTGCAATTCAAGAGAGAGAGAGAAAGGAAATCAAAGTCTACTTTAGAAAGACGACATAAATGGATTTCAAAGGAGAAAGAAAAATCCGGGGGCTGCTTTGGTAGGATAGCAAGTGTGGAATTCAAGAGAGGAAGATAAATTCGGAAGCTACTTTGATAGAAAGGTGTGGAATTCAAGCTAGAGAGATGAATTAAGAGGTTTCTTTGAAAGGAAAACAAATGTGGAATTCAAGAGAGAAAGAGTAATTAGGAAGCTACTTTGATAGAAAAGTGTGGAATTCAAGCTAGAGAGATGAATTAAGAGGTTTCTTTGAAAGGAAATCAAATGCGGAATTCAAAAGAGAAAGAGAAATTCGGAAGCTTTTTTGAAAGGACGCGTATGTGGAATTCAAGAGAGGGAGAGAAATTCGGAGGCTGCTCTGAAAGAAGAACAAAGGTGGAATTCAAGAACGAGGAGTAGAACCTCAAAAGCGAATTATGAAATTCAATAGCGAGAAGGATGAATTCAAATGGGAAAGGAAAAAAAAAATCAAGGGCACCTTTTCAAAATGCAAAATCAGAAGCAAGAAGGTGAGCTTCAGAGCATTCTTTAAAATCCAACAAATAAGAAATTCAAAAGCAACTTTCAAAGCAAGCGAATGCGAAATAAAAACCGAGAGAGAGAAATTCAAAGGCGAATATCAAAATAAGCGAATGCAAATGTGACAAACAGAAGTCCCTACGCAACTTACAAAGCACGCGAGCACAAGGCAGAAATGAAAGTCAAAATGCGCAATATTCTCGTCACAGGATGTTCCATTGTTCTTCAAGAAATGTTTGATATAAACTTGTTATTCAGGCCAACGTTAATCAAATCCAGTCATTTGCATGTGCAAACTTTGCTAGCGAGTCATGAAACACCAAGAGTCATGAAAGTCCAAGTTTGGGGCTGAAGACGAATTTCTGAACACTTCTTTCTGTCATTCTTGCTCTTACACTCTCACTCCTACTCCCACTCTCTTTCTCTCTGTCCTTCCTCTCTCTCTCTCTCTCTTTCCTCACCTTTCCCTATTCCTCTCCCTCCTCACCCCCCCCCCTCTCTCTCTCTCCTTCTCTCTCTCTCTCTCCTTCTCTCTCTCTCTCTCTCTCCTTCTCTCTCTCTCTCTCTCTCTCCTTCTCTCTCTCTCACTATCACATTCAATCCTCTCCACTCCGCTTCCCTTTCCTTTACCCTTCCCCTCACCTCCTATTTCTCCCCCTCCCTTCCTCACTCCCCCACCCTCTTTCTCTCTCTCTCTTCTTCTCTCCCTCCCGCTTTCCTCCCTCCCCATCCCCCTTCTATCTCTCCTCCACCACCAAGTCAATACAAAACAAAGGTTTAAACCCATGTAAAGGTCGTCCTGGCAGCGTCCACGTACCTGGTATGTATACTCGGTATATATACACCTGGCGCGACGATGCGTGTAGAGGGTCAACGGGGGGAGAGCGAACACACGAAGCTGGATAACACGAAATACAGAACTCGAAACGTAAAAGCCCAAAATCCGAAACACAAATGCCCGTAGCATGAAACAGAAAGCCCGATACACCCCCCACCCCTCAAAAAAAGAAAGAAAGAAAGAAAGAAAAATCGAAACCCCTGAAACACAAAATCCTGAAACATGGAAGCCTAATGAAGCCCTACGCAAAAAAAAAAAAAAAAAAAAAAAAAAATTCAAATCATCATCCCCCCCAAAAGACCAAAAACTGTCCACAAACCCCAACCTCCTCCCACACCCGAAAGACCCCCCCCCCCCTACACGAAAACCCGACCTCTCCCCCCACACGAAAGGTCCCAAAATCCTCTCACGAAAGCCCCAAAGCCCTCCCACGAAAGCCCGAAATCCCCGAAAGTCCCAGCGGCGACGTGCAACTCGCTGATGGCTGAGCGCGAAGTCCCGGAACAAAAGGATCGCGCGCGAAGGACCGGAAACGAAACGGTTAACAGTTTCCCGGCGGAGTGCGGGTAGATAGGTCGGAGGAGGGTGGGGGGAGGATGGGGGGAGAGGAAGGAGGGGGGATAGGTAGGGGGATATAGTTTCCGGAGGTGAGGGAGTGGGGGAACGGAGAGAGAGAGAGAGAGAGAGAGAGAGAGAGAGAGAGAGAGAGAGAGAGAGAGAGAGAGAGAGAGAGAGAGAGAGAGAGAGAGAGAGAGAGAGAGAGAGAGAGAGAGAGAGAGATAGAGAGAGAGAGAAATAGAGAGAGGGAGAGAAAATAAGAGCGAATGAGAGAGAGAGAAAGAGAGAGCGAGAGAGAGAGAATAGAGAGAGGGAGAGAAAAGGATAGAGAGAAGGATAGACAGAGAAAAATAGAGAGAAAACAAGAACGAGAGAGAGAGAAAGAGAGAGAGAGATCGAGAAAGAAAGAGAGAGAGAGAGATAAAAATAGAGAGAGAAAGAGAAAGAGAGAGCGAGAAAGAAAGAGAGAGAGAGATAAAAATAGAGAGAGGGAGAGAAAATAAGAGCGAATGAAAGAGAGAGAAAGAGAAAGAGAGAGCGAGAAAAATAGAAAAAAAAGCCAAGACAGAAATAGACATAAACAAAAACACAAAAATAAAGAACTAAACAACCAGAACAAACCGAAAGGATCCCCCTAAAAGAAAAACAAAACAACAACAACAGCAACAAGAGACAAGGAGCAACAGCGGAAGACAAACGGGCAATCTTGCAGAGTACTTACCATAACACAGGAGTGGCGTCCGTCACTTGACAATGCCTACAAAACACACTAACATTTCCCTAATGCTTCAAAGAGTTCAATACTCGTCTCTGTGACCTTTTTTCCTTCGTTTTCTCTCCCTCACTCTTTTAAGTCCAAATATGAGATGAAAAGGTGATGGGATTATGATAAGGTGAGATGAAAAAAGGTACTGCTATTAGGGAAAGTGGTCTGTCATTCTAGAATAATCCAAAGATTGAGTTTAATGTGGAGAGGTCCTATCTTGGCTTATTCAACAACAGTACTGAAATTATGATAATGGTAGTGGTCTGTCTATCTATCTGCCCACGCACATACACACATATACATGAATAGATTAATAAATACATGAATGTGTGTGTGTGTGTGTGTGTGTGTGTGTGTGTGTGTGTGTGTGTGTGTGTGTGTATGTATGTATGTATGAATGTATGTATGTGTGTGTGTATGCCATTCATCATTTTATATGTAAGTTCTTTATGTATGTAGAATAAAGAACCCGTTATTAGACACGTCGGCAGAGACAGAGAGAGAGAGAATAAAAAGAAATGTTGTTGACGGATGCCGCGACATTAAGCGATATGGTAAGTTTCCTGTCCTGCACAAGGCGTTGATATGCTCGCTGTGTGTGTGTGTGTGTTTGTGCTTGTGTGTAAGTTTACACATTAATATCCCAAGAAGGAATGTATAGTTGAGAATCGTCTCCTGTTCCTGACCGAGACGCAAGGTCATACAGGCATTTGGAATTGAAAATATTGTTCTTCTGACGTAAATCAAAGAAAATGCCACATGATAGTTCACACTTTGAGATTCCAAACTCATAAGTCAAGAGAAAATGAGGCAACTTTTTTTACGTGTTCGCTTTACGTGGGTCTTATGGGTCCCTCGCTCGCCTTCCCTCTCTCCCTTCCTCTTTCATATTTCTGAAATATACTTTTATTTGTATAAATTTCTGTCTATCCGTTTGTTTTTATATCTGTATGTCTATCTGTCAATACTTAAATCTATTTACATAGGTATGTGCGTGTGGGGATATATAAAGAACTACATACCATCCAAAGTGATCGATGACAAACGTGACACGCGCTGAATATCTCGGTGTTAAATTATTTCTTGATGGCAAAACTATCATTTTTGTTAATGTATATAATCCGCATGATAGTGAAGAGGTACCTAAACCTACTGACAATATCATACCTAATGATGCTTTGTTATTTTGTGGAGATTTTAATGTTCACCATATATTAATTTTACTGTAGACATTGGTTTGTCTTTGACATGATCAGTGATATAAAAGTTTTTTTTACCTACCAGATAAAACATGTATATATGTTAACCAGTATAATGCAGCCCCTCAGGTATGTAAGATTTGTGCTTGACTAAGCCCTTTACGCAATAGAAGCTTAGCCAGTTTGGGTGTGTGTGATATATAAACATACTATTTACGGGTGTGTGTGTGTGTGTGTATGCACATATTTATACATAAAAGGAGTTCAGGACCGAATGTACTCCATTTTACATTCCTGGCAGCACTTTATGCATAACAACAAACAATGTCATCTGTTATGCAAGCCGAGTCTTCCTATATTAATATTTCATAGTGAAGCGTATCCTCAATACCTCCGCCATTTATTGTTGTGCTCGAGTATAGTGCACTACAAGCGGCCTGTTTGCTACTAACATATCATGTCTATCTTTTGTGACTACCAGCAAGCATAATTTATAAGCACTTTCAGTATTTCACTTCGCAGTACATATAATTCTGCAGCCTTTGCGAACACGTGATGACAATGTTCTACTGGGTACAAAGGTTGTAATTAAGGCCATTTCAAAATTTCGCCGCCCAATTTTAGGTCATATTTGTCTTCCCTTCCAGAAGTTAGTGGGCGTCACGGCGAATTGTGTCCCTGGCTGTTCACCATCAGGGGGATTTCACTGTCTGGAACTCTACGGATATTTTCGCCGTGTTTCGTTTAGTTACTTGAATTTGTCTTTCTTGTGTATATGTTGGTTTCATAGGGGTAAAGATGATGGAATACTATGAAATATAAAGATAACGATGAAAAAGAATTACTAGCTATTTCTAGTTTCATTTTCCATGGACTCATTCTACTCAAGCTTGACGAACTATCACAGTCTCTTATA
>BOPN01003797.1:42252-44752 GCA_017312705.2 Penaeus japonicus | reverse complement strand
TCCTTTTTCCGTTTTATATTGTGGTTGTAACACTGTAATCTTGTCTTTTGTGTTTTTTTCATTATCTTTTTAAATTTTTGGTTTCATGATTTCTTTCGTGTTTTTTTTGTGCTTTTTTGTGTTTAATTATTATTGTTGCGGTTATAAAGTCGATTTTAATTCATTTGGCGGTTTTTTTGTCCTTAGATTTCTTACTCTTCTATTTTTTTAGATTTATATATATATATATATATATATATATATATATATATACATATATATACACATATGCACACACACACACACACACACACACGCACACACACACATGCATTTTTGTAATTTTTATTTCCTTCACATTTTCATTTCTCTTTCCTTCTCTCAAACGTACAGACAGTTCTCCACGCCCACACCCGTTTCCGACCATCACCAAAGTGTTCGGATGAGCTGGAGGGGCGGGGGGGGGGGGGTTACGGGCGGTAGAAGTCACAGGTGAGGTCGAGGGGAAAATTAGAACAATAATGAGGACGATGAAGAGAGAGAGAGAGAGAGAGAGAGAGAGAGAGAGAGAGAGAGAGAGAGAGAGAGAGAGAGAGAGAGAGAGAGAGAGAGAGAGAGAGAGAGAGACGGGGATTAAGCTGAAGCGAAAGAAGTGAGTGAGGAAGAGGGAAGATGGGGAGGAGGGGAGAGGGGTGGAGTAAGAGAAGGGGAGAAAGAAGAGGGAGGAGGGGGGGGGAGAGGAGACGGGAGGATGAAGAGAAGGGGAGAGAAAAGAGAGGAAGGGAAAGAGGGATGGGGATGGGATATGCGGAGGGGGAGGGAAGGAGGGAGAAGGGGAAAGGGAAGAGGGGAGGAAAAGGGAGTAAAAATGGATAGGGAGAGAGAGGAGAAGAGGTGAGGGAGAGGGAAGTGGAAAGTAGAATAAAAGAGAAAAGGGGAGCGGGAAGGGGAAAGGGGAGTAAGAGAGAGAAGAGGAAGAGGGAGGGGGGAGGGGAGAAGGGAAAGGAGAAGAGGGAGAGGCTAGGTGCAGAAGAGGAGAGGAGAGGAAGTGGGAGAGGAGGAGACAGCGAAGATGGAGAAAGAGAAGTGAGTAAGAAACGGATAAGAGGAGGAAAGGGAGAAGGAAGGGGAGAAGAAGGAAGGAGAGGGTGATAGGAGATGAAGGGGAAAGGGTGAAGGAGGAGGTGTGGGCGAGGAGGGGGCGAAGGAAAAGGAGAGAGGGGGGAGGGGAAAGGAGAGGGGGAAAGGGGAAGGGAGGGAAATGGTAGAGGAAGGAAAGGAGGGAGAGTTTGGGAGGGATGGAGGAAGGGAGGGAGTGATTGAGGAAGGGAGGGATGGAGGGAGGAAGGGAGGGAGGGAAAGGAAGGAAGGGAGGGAGTGATTGAGGAAGGGAGGGAGTGAGGGAGGAAGGGAGGGAGGGAAAGGAAGGAAGGGAGCGAGGAAGGGAGGGAGGGAGGGAGTGATTGAGGAAGGGAGGGATGGAGGGAGGAAGGGAGGGAGGGAAAAGAAGGAAGGGAGCGAGGAAGGGAGGGAAAAGAAGGAAGGGAGCGAGGAAGGGAGGGAGGGAGTGATTGAGGAAGGGAGGGATGGAGGAAGGGAGGGAAGGATGGAGGAAGGGAGGGAGGGAAAGGAAGGGGAAAGGGGAAGGGAGGGGAAAGGAAGGGGAAAGGGGAAGGGAGGGGAATGGTAGAGGAAGGAAGGGAGGGAGAGTTTGGGAGGGATGGAAGCAGGGAGGGAGGGAAAGGAAGGGAGAGAGTGATTGAGGAAGGGAGGGAGGGATGGAGGAAGGGAAGAGGGGAAAGGAAGGGAGGGAGGGAGGTGAGGGTGATAATGAGGAGTGTTATTCTTTTGCAGGCTGGTAGTGACACACTGTATTTGATTTTTATTTTTTCATTAATAACTTCTTTGTTCTTGCCTTTGCTGCTGTTATTATGATAATATTTTTTTTAGTAATAATGATAGTGATTATCATTATCACCGTTATTATTTCTTCTTATTATTATCATTATCAATATCAGTGGTGTTATCACCATCCTTATCATCAGCATCATTATCATTGCAATTATCGTTATCATCCTTATCACCATCATTATCATAGTCCATCATTTTTTGTTCATCGTTATCATTATCATTAAAATTACACATATATAAAATAAAAATAAAACAAAAACAATAACAAATGAACATCAATGTAATAACTGCCAACGATCAAAGCATAAACACTGGAAGGGATATGAATAGTCACACAAGGGGATATAAACTCATTTTGCTTACCATCATTATCATTTTCATTACTATCATCATTATCATCGTCATCATTACCATCATTGTTATCATTATGACCGTCGTCATCATTACCATCATTTGTATTATCATGACCATCGTCATCATCTTTACTATTACCCTCATTACCAAAATCACTATATCCCCCCCCTCATTGTTCTTATCCTAATCACAAAATCATTCATTATTCATGAATCTCAACATCCCCGGAGACAGAACCAGCGACCAAAGAAAGCAT
>BOPN01003797.1:10000-15000 GCA_017312705.2 Penaeus japonicus | reverse complement strand
GATCTCCGCGTCCACGTCGCCATGGTGTCCTCGCAGGCGGAGCAGCGTCTTCCGAGCTCTGTCCTCGCGCCCTTGCGTCGCAGGGGGGGGGGGTCATGCAAGAGGAGGTGGATGCGTCATTGTATGGATATGGATATATGTGGATATAGATGCTTATATGTGTGTGTGTCTGTATGTGTTTATTTATATATATATATATGTATATGTATATATATATATATATATATATATATATATATATATATATATATATATATGTATGTATATTATATATATATATATATATATATATATATTTATATATATCCATGTATGTATGTATGCATATATACATGAATGTATTCACTAACACATACACACAATCATCACAAGCTAACCAAAAAAATCGCATCGACACAGATATCCACAACCAAAGTGTCTCCCAACCGCCCGCACCCAAGCCCTTGACGCACCCTGACGGCGAGCAGAGCCGGGACTCCGGCAGCATCGCCATGGCAACCACGTAAGCCAAGGGAAGCGACGAACATACGAGTGCCACCACGTAGTACCGGGCCACGTAGCCGATGACGACCGTGAGGACCTGGCCTGTGGATGTAGGGGACGTGGATAAAGCTACATGTGTGAATAAATTAAAAAAAAAAAAAAAAAAAAAAAAAAAAAAAAAAATATATATATATATATATATATATATATATATATATATATATATATATATATATATATATACATATTTGTGTTAGTCTCTGAAGATGTATGCCCTTTGCGCACCGCCCGCAGGCACAGGGTCACCTGGGCTATCTTAGGTCAAGTATGTCTCTCAATATTCATATATATATATATATATATATATATATATATATATATATATATATATATATATATATATATATATATATATATATATATATGTATATATATATATATATATATATATATACATATATATATATATATATATATCAATAATATATATATATATATATATATATATATATATATATATATATATATATATATATATATATATATCATAATATATATATATATATATATATATATATATATATATATATATATATATATATATATATATATATAATACATATATATATATATATATGTATATATATATATATATATATATATATATATATATATATATATATATATATATATATATATATCATATATATATATATATATATATATATATATATATATATATATATATCAATATATATATATATATATATATATATATATATATATATATATATCTATCAATATATATATATATATATATATATATATCAACAACATAATACATATATAACATATAAAAATCATATAATATATATATCAATATTCATCATCTGAACGAATGCCAAGGCACTCCTTTACCGAGCATGAGTGCAACAGTCGGAATCAATGCCACGGCACCGCGGATTTCGATGTCAGCCATTTCAACAGCATACGTGTTCCCTGCAACTGACATGCTGCCGCTCGCAATCCCTGCTATGGCTCTGAGAGAGGGTTGATTGCAAGTTTTTGGTCACGTTAGGTAATCAAATTGATTGTTGATTTATCGAGATTCTGGTTATTATTCTTAATGTTGATCTTTATTGATTGATTGTTGATTTATAAGGTTGTTAGTATCAGGATTCTGATTATTATTTTATCAAATTGATTTTTGATTTATAAGGTTGTTGGTATCAAGATTCTGGTTATTATTCTTAAAGTTAATCTTTATTGGTATATTTTGGTATTTATAAGATGCAATAAGAGGTTAAAGGTATGTAGTTTATGTACATAGATATATTCACACACTAACATAAACATAAACACACGTACACACATTGTAAAAGCACACGTACACACACTGTAAAAACACACGTACACACACTGTAAAAACACACGTACACACACTGTACAAAACACACGTACACACACTGTAAAAACACACGTACACACACTGTAAAAACGCACATACACACACTGTAAAAACACACTTACACACACTGTAAAAACACACGTACACACACTGTAAAAACACACGTACACACACTGTAAAAACACACGTACACACATTGTAAAAGCACACGTACACACACTGTAAAAACACACGTGCACACACTGTAAAAACACACGTACACACACTGTAAAAACACACGTACACACACTGTAAAAACACACGTACACACACTGTAAAAACACGTACACACTGTAAAAACACGTACACACACTGTAAAAACACACGTACACACACTGTAAAAACACACGTACACACACTATAAAAACACACGTACACACACTGTAAAAACACACGTACACACACTGTAAAAAACACACGTACACACACTGTACAAAACACACGTACACACACCGTAAAAAACACACGTACACACACTATAAAAACACACGTACACACATTATAAAAACACACGTACACACATTATAAAAACACACGTACACACACTGTAAAAACACACGTACACACACTGAAAACAAGCAAAGCTGAGATATCAAACCAGGATACGATTAATCATTCAAAGGAACTACCATTGAACAGGTTGAAAAGTACCATTGGCAGAACCGAAAAAATACCATGAATGAGCTTTGCTTTGACATGATTACGTAATGGTTCTTGACAGTGAGCTTCGTGGGAATGTGGTGAGCTTAGTGTGTTACGAATAAGTGTCTGGGGATTAATATAATTAGCGTCTTGGTTTTGTTAAGGATATGGGGGGGAGGAGGGGGATGGTGGGGGGGTCATGTGATAGTGCGCTCTCGGTTGCACGTAATGCTTCTGCTATTGTTAAGGAAATAGGTATTCAATTGAAAGGTCGTGATTACGTAATCTATGTAAGTTGGTTTTCCGCACACATGTATAAGTGAGTAATACACACACACGAGCGCATGTAAGTAAACTAATGAATCATATATTCATGTAAACATAACACACACATATACAAAACAAACACACACACACACAATCATAAGGTGATAAAGGAAAATACTAATTGCGTATACTTAAAAAAATGATTAAATAGATGAATAAAGACTGTTATTGATAGTGATAGTAGTAATAATGATAATAATGATAACAATTATAATGATAACAATTATAATAATAACAATTATAATAATAACAATTATAATAATAACAATCATAATAATAATAATTATAATGATAACAAAAACACTGATGATAACAGAAATAATGATAGAAATAATAATGATCATTCACACACACCCACAAACACACAAACAAAAAAACAAACACGCCCACACGTAAACCCTCAATCAAGCACACTCCACACACACACGCCCACACATCACGCCCACCTGGCCACGAGCAGCGACGCGGGCGTGGACAGCAGGGCGACGCCCACCCACGACCCGAAGCAGACCACGCCCGAAAGGATCATGGAAAAGCGGCGCCCAATGACAGCCATGAGGACGCCCGCAAGCCACGCCCCCGGGAGGGACCCTAGGGACACCAGGCTACCTAGGGGGGGGGGGGTGATATGTGATTATGCAATAGATGGTCTATAATAATCATGAAAAGGAAAAGTAATTACAATTATATTGATTATGATAATTGCTATGATGATAATATTGATAATATCATTACCATCATCATTATTATTGTTATTATTACTATCATTAGTATTAGAATGATAATGATAGTCATGACAATAATGATAATGATAAATGTAGTTGTAATTACGATAATGATGATAATGATAATAGTAGTAGCAGTAATAATAATATAATGATTATAATGATGAACATATTGATGATCGTAGTAGTAATGATAATGATAATGATAGTAATGATAATTATGATTATAATAATACCACTACTGATAATAATAATGATAATAATAAGAACAATATGATAATGATAGTAGTGATAATCATAACAGTAATAACAATTATAATCACGATTATAAAGATAATGATGATAATAACAATGATAATCATAATAATAGTATAATGATAGTGATGATAATGATAATAAAAATGAAAATAGTGGGTATGACGATGATGAAGATCAAAATAATATTGATCATAACAATGATAATCACAACTTTAATAAGAATAAAATAAAAAGTAGTTAATCAACAAAAAATAAACATTTTTAATCTTGCTTGTGCATTTTTATTCACGTTACTTTATATTCTCCCTTTCCTTCGTTTATTCTCTCGTTCCTTCTCTTTTATATCCTTTTATATTTGCTTATGCATTTTTATTCACGGTATATTCTTCCCTTCCTTCATTTATTCTATCATTCCTTCTCTCTATATCTTTTTATATTTGCTTGTGCATTTTTATTCACGGTATATTCTTCCCTTCCTTCATTTATTCTCTCATTCCTTCTCATTTATAACCTTTTAATTTTTTTTTTCTCTAATGATGAGAGAATTCTGAGTAAAGAGATTTTAAACATGTCCAAACATGTTCGGAGTTTTGTTGACGGCGTTCAAGTTTGAATAAATTCAGTGAAATCTTTCCGTTTACTTTTCTGTTTTTTTTTTTTTTTTTTTTTTTTTTTTTTTTTTTTTTTTTTTTTTTTTTTTTGACTGTGTGTACTAAAAACGAATATTTTTTTTTTTGTGTGTGTGTGTGTGAAAATATTCTAATTAATTCACATGTAAACTACCAGAGTTTTTTTCTTTCTTTCTTTCTTTTCCTAATTTATTCGAAATATTAAAGTCTGAGTACTTTCGTGACGTTTTTTCTAATCTTTACAGTTGATTTTTATTTTTTTTTTTTTTTTTCTTAGAGATCGGATTTACTACAAAAAAATTCCTTCTCACCATAGAGCGCCAACCTCCACCAACGCCCAAAATTCCCTCCCTATCTGATGACGCATCTTTATTTCATTATATATATATATATATATATATATATATATATATATATATATATATACATATATATATATATATATATACATATATATATATATATATATATATATATATATATATATAT
>BOPN01003796.1:88782-91282 GCA_017312705.2 Penaeus japonicus | reverse complement strand
AATTATTATTTTTATATTCTATGTAATATCATATTCGTTCATTTTATTATGCTACGAATGTTTAACAATTATTCTATGTTATCTTACGTTTGCTATTATTAACGTTTCAAGGTTATTCGTATTCTCGTAGAAATTCACATAAAGGTGTGACATTAGTCTTTCATAGGAAGCCGATAGAATAACTGTTTCGTTTACTTATTCTATTATTCTACTGGCTTTTGATTGCTCTACGTTATCTTGTGAATTTACGATTACATTCTTACTACGTATAATGCAGAATTGTTTTATGTGCTGGTTAAGTAACTGTATAACACATATTCTATATAAATAACTTCGAAATTTCATGTAGAATTTCTAATGTCCAGTATTTCTTTCAAGTTTTTCGTTTTCATCAAATTTAACATGACGTATTTCTTCGAACAAAAATATATTATCAAATTACATGATTCAGATTCATTCTTTGATCTCGTGTGATTATTTTTCTTGTGAATTTACATACTTTCCTTTCTTGAATATGGTTTATACTATGTATTCGTGGAAATGCAATTCACTTGCGCGAACATTATTAAGGGGATTGCTATTATGACCTTGAAATGATGAATTTTCATTTTTTGCTTTACTATGCATTTCATTATTAAGTGTATTTTTTGCATATGACCTGACCTCACTTTGACCCTGGACCCGTTCGTATGGTCAATCTGAACATGCTTGACAATGTGTTAATTTTCTCGCGTCCATTCTGTCCCTTGTGGTCAAATTCATGACCGTGTGATATTGGGAACAGCATCACATGTGACCCTCGGTCACTTCATGACCGCGTTCTGTATGTGACCTTATCCTATGTCATTATTGACCGTGTGAATTTGTAAGAAAATCGTTCACGAATATTAAAAATTATATGTGTCTTAACTCTGATTTTCTCTACATTTTAATTTATTTTATTGTCTGCATATACGTTTGTATATTTCTTAATGCATGACTATATATCTGCATCTTCAGTAACGTGACATACTTTGTCATTAGTGAATCGTTCAATGGTCACACTCCTGACCTCACAACGGTCATCTTGTAATCCGATAATTGGATTAACAATTTAAACTGTCTTTGTGAATTTCTATATTTCTCAACATTCGACAGTCTATGTTTTTGATAAATTTTGTTACTCATATGACTTTGTGTACTTATGATTGTTAATTCATTACAATCTCTATGACAATTATTTCATATCATAACATGTTTCATCACTTCATATTATGATTTATCATCACATTTAGCTAGAAATGTTGACAGATGCATGTTCGTTTCTTAGCTTTATTTCTATTTCATTGTATAGTCATATTCGACTATCTTTGCATTTTTCATTGCATTATTGATTATTGTTACTTCCATATTTCATTGTTTAATTGCAAGTAACTTTAATCATCTTATGATATATTTGTCGCCATATTATTTAAGCAATTGTCGACTTCGACAACATTAAGCAATTTGTTATCATCATAGGCCTCTCCGAGTTTCCGACCTTTCGAAACATTTCATGGGTCAATTTGGTACGCCACCGTCTTATCATGATGTTACTGAACGAAACGTTCCCTAGGACAGTCAGGAAAAGGTTTACTTATCATTTCATATTTTATAGCTTTTCAGCTTAATTTGCCTTTCTCCAGCTACTGTACCTCACTTATCGGGCCTTCATTGCATGACGCCCATTGCATATGCATCTCACACCCTAATTTCGCGTATCTATGGTACCACAATTGAATAAACCGCGAATTACGGGTTATTTTTCGCACTCCGGTGCAACGCGCCTTTGGAGATCTTGACAACCTGACGTCACAATTAATTCTCTCAAACAGAGATAGCGCGCTTATCACTTATCAGACGTTCCAGGCTTGCTACCTCCACATTTTTTGTTAGCTATGCACATATTAATGGTATTTCTTTCAGTTGCCCCGATCTTGGCTATTACGCCGCACCTTATTTCAGAAGGACGAGTTCGGCCACGCAATTGAAATATCTTAGCATTAGGCCTAATAATTCATCATATTTATCTTTGTTCGAGCTACATTTTCAGCGTTTCCCCACGGGACGAGTTCAATTTGGCGCATGATCTTACCGACCACTAGCATGGTCAATCAAGGTAAATCACCTATTCCTCAACGGAACGACCTCCAGGTCAATGTTATATTAATAATATTTTTTTCTTTCAGCTCTCATTAACATTTATTTTTTCCAGTCTCATCCAATCTGACTCATGTCGTGCCTTCTAATTAATTGAAGGACTGGATTCGGTTGATATTTGGATTAATATTTTTTTTTTTTTTTCATATGCATACTCATGATATTTTTTTTTACCCACTTTGCCTCAAATCTTGACTTCCGGTCACGCCTATTTAAAGGATTAGATATGGTTGGTAATTTGGCTAATTATTTTTTTTACATGCATCATACACATTTACATTGTTCTCCCTAATTTGCTACTGACCTTGGCTCATATGCTGTA
>BOPN01003796.1:37500-47500 GCA_017312705.2 Penaeus japonicus | reverse complement strand
AAACATTTAAAACAGAATCGCTGTCTGCTTATATTACGCGCACACAGTAACTCACTTACACACGCACGCACACACACACACACACACACACACACACAAACACACACACACACACACACACAACACACACACACACACACACACAAACACACACACACACACATACGTATATAATACATTTGCTTACACTCGTGTTTAAACAAAGGAATGGCTTTCAAACTGTTCTTCGTTGTTAGTTAGTTTGTTTGTTTTATAATTAAGGTATGACTAACCCATACCACAAACGGCAAATAATCATCATTCAAATTAATCTACGACATTTCATTACATAATCCAAATACAATATCCCTTCATGTAATTTTGATTAATTGAAAAAATGAAATAAAGTCTACCGATTTTATATACTGCATATACTCAGTTATTCTTCAAATTCATCTTAAAACCATATGTTTGTTAGCGTAAAGGACGTTAGAATATCAACATCGATCATAATTTTTTCTTCATCTGTGCTGACGTATACGGTGATCCACTATTTCAATAAAATTAATAAAAAAATCTAATATTCCAACATACAATACACAGAACTGAACACGAAAACGTTCTTTTTGTCTGGTAATCATACGATCGTGAATTTCCAGTGATATTCTACAGAAAAAAAAAAAAAACTGAAAATACAGGCGAAATATAATACAGTTGCCCATTCAGCGTTCTCTACTGAGATATATTGTGTTGCCACGACAAACCACTACGTCATGACATTGCCATACGTTTGCCTTTGTTAGTGTCGCTGCAAATGGAGGTTGGTGTTATACTTGTCTCTTTATCGTCCGTAATTGCCCAAGCTGTATTTTTCATCTCAGTTGTAAACAGTGTTGTTTGAAGTAGCTCGGTTGGTAAAAAGAGAGAGAGAAAAAATACACAAATGTGAATTTTGAATGCTTACGAAAGGAAATATAGGGAAGTGTTGAGTTTTTTATTTTTTTTATTTTTTTATTTTTTTACTTATTGTATAACCAAAGATGCATATGAAATATGAAACAACCATTCGAATACGATTTTGATAGAGATACAATTTTACGATTTTATTTCAAACTGTTCAAAAACTTACCCACAAAGGAATATCAGCCTTAAAAACAAGGTATAGGAACGTCTCAGACAGGGTGAGAGACCCTAACGCCCGAAACATGTTCTTTGCCAGCACGACCATGTCACCGAGAAAAGCAGGTCATCAGATCGTGACGTCATGGAGGAGGTTGTTAGCACTGAAATGACCCCATAACTAAGATTTGCCATCTAGAACGGAATCAAATCTAAAACTGGAATAAATTTGTTGACTACCTCTAAGCTTAAAACATGGCGGCTAAATGTTAGCATAACGTGGACGTTCCAGCCCAGAGCCGCCATATATCTCGGAAAACCACTTTTGGAGGATTACATTCAATTTACCGGTACTATGATCATATTTACTCATTAGAGTTATATCCTTTAACAAGTAACCAGCATTCAGGGCGTCTAAATTGTAGCAGTATAACAGGTCGTTCAGTTAACTCCAAGCTTTTTTGGCGGCAATTAATTGTTTGCTTATTATTATCAATAAAAAGGGTGGATTTAATGATGCTAATGATAATGCTGATGAACATCAAAGTATAAGAAGGATGATGATGATGAGAAAAATAGGAATGATGATGAAGATGAAATATATGTGATCATGTATTTGTCTGTGCCTCTATCTACTGTGGTGTAATTATTCACACTGTTTTTAATCTTGATTCTTTTCGACGCAATAAATCGCATATAAACAGTTACATGAAAAACAAAAAATCTGGTCCAGGTAGTATAATATAAATCAAAAGGTGTTTTATTAGCAAGGATTAAGATGCGAGAGATATCTAATACAAAAAACTATTTTTTGTTGTTTAATATACACAATCTATGTTATAAGATATTGCAACATATAAAAAACATAATATCACTTACTACAGCATGAAAATAAACATAATAAAATGCACAGCCTATCAATCTCTACTTGGAAATGCATTAAGAAATCTGCACGTACTTGTGTATATGTGTATATGACATATGAGGCAAACAAACGAGTAATTTTTTGAATGAGATACACACAACAACGATCTTCTCTTAAAATGTTTTGTGACTTGTGAATGCACACACACATACACACAAACACACACACACACACACATATATATATATTAATAACACTGCCACTAAAAGAAAGGAAAAACTTGCGACGTTTCGGACTTTTTCATGAAAGTTCCTCTTCAGGCGAAAGCAATCCAAAAAATGAATAGAGGAAGTAAATTTAGACAAGAATATATATAGAAAGGATGACCGTAGGGACAAGGGCTGACTCAGGTCACAGAAGGATGTTTAAGGTCAATTAATCTAGGGAAAGCTTTTCCTACTAAAAAGGAGGTAAGATCATCCAACCCCCATTGACCAGCACTCAAATTAATATTGGGAATCTTTTTAATTAAAAGAGATTCCAGCATCTTTCTTTCATACGCATTAGACGATTTGTGAATTAACTGAACATTATTCCAATTTAATTGATGACCGGCATCACGCATGTGAACGAAACAAGCATTTGATTCCCTTGCGTACCTAACATCGCGTTTATGTTCACTTATTCTCTTTTCCAACTCTCTACCCGTTTCACCTATGTAGAACTTCGGACATTCTTTGCAAGGAATAGCGTAAATGCCAGAAGAAGTGCCAAGAGTAGCGTTGGACGCATTGTGTTTAATCAAAGATTTACGCAATGTGTTAGGGTAAGTGAACACTACATCGATGTCCACTTTTTTAAGTAACTGACGCTTGTCATCGAGTGACTGATTGAACGGAACAACGAGTAAGTTATCGGACCTATCCTTACGCGTGACTTTAGTTTGTGAATAAAATTTGGATCTCGCATATGAATGTGCTTGTTCTAAGAAAAACTTAGGGTAGCCAAGATTCTTAAAAGACTCCATAATGATGCTAAGTTCTCTATCAATAAATTCATTATCACTGATCCTATATGCTCTAAGAAACATAGACGAGGCTACTGATTTCTTAATGGATAAAGGATGATATGAGAAAAAATGAAGATAATTAGCAACATGAGTGGGTTTCCGGTAAACTGAAAACTTTAAATACCCGTTGAAATTATGCAACATTATATCTAAAAAGGGTAATTTTCCAGCATTTTCCCATTCTACTTTGAATTTTATGGTACGAGCAAGGGTGTTAAGACTACGCAAAAAATCGTCGAAATCCGGACTGTTTACAGGCCACATAGAAAAAATATCATCAACGTATCTAAACCAAATCGCGCTCGGAGGGAGAATGGCCGGAAGGAGTTCCGTCTCGAACATTTCCATGTATAAATTCGCAAGGACCGGACTTAAACTACTACCCATCGCTATACCGTTAGTCTGCTTATAAAATTCTCCCTCAAAAGAAAAGACGTTATTCGAGACGCATAAACGAACAAGTTCAATAAAGTGATCAATCGGAATGGGAATCTGATGAGGAGCTGCAGTAAGTTTACGTTCTAAAAAATCTAGTACATCATCAAGGGGAACATTTGTGAACAGGGAATCTACATCAAAACTTACAAGTTTCATGTTGTGGGTCTGTAAATTACGGACTTTATCTATGAAATCCATCGAATGCTTGATATGACTGCTCGAGAAAGAACCTAGAAGCGGTGATAAATTACTAGCTAGCCATGACGCTAATGATCATTATATATATATATATATATATATATATATATATATATATGTAATATGTATATATATATATATATATATATATATATATATATATATATATATATATATATATATATGTGCACGAGTTATCGCTCCTACTGATCGGGTATATATATATATATATGCACTCATACACACACACACACACACACACACACACACACACACACACACCTCAGTAGCTCAACGAAAAGCTTTTACCCTCCTATGCAATTTCACCCGAGTTGAAAAGGATTGCAGCCAAAGGACGTCACCAAACGTATAATCAGGACGCGGTTCACAGTGCCAAGTAAAACTGAACCGAGAATTACGCTCTGTCGTATTCAGATTTACTATGAGTATTAAAAGGAAGCGAAATATTTACTCATTTATTTGTAATAATGAAAGCCTTTTTACACCATAAGCATCCTTCGGAAAACTTGTCACCATAGAATCAAGTGGCAGTGGTGCAATCTTGCATTGAATATCTTGGTGGTAACGGGCGGGGGTGGGGGGGAGGGGGTAGTTGTAAACAGGACATGCGATGGAATGACATGATTCTATATTCTCGTGAACTGATCTTTGCTTTTGTGAAAGATTAATATCCAATAGTTGCGGATGTGGCACTAAAAAGCTCTGCAACTTCAGACTGCATTTCTGAGATTCAGTAAGAGGATCCAGTAGCAATTTTGCCGTCGTTTCCCGGATATTACGCCATTTATTAAAAAGAGGCTGCCTAATATCAAACCTTCTTGAATTTGTCTCGATATATTTTTTTCACAGTATTATCCCGTGTGTGTGTGTATGTGTGTGTGCGAGTGTGTGTGTGTGTGTGTGTGTATGTGTGTGTGTGTGTGTGTGTATGTGTGTGTGTGTGTGTGTATGTGTGTGTGTGTGTGTGTGAGTGTGTTATTTCTATAAGAAGTGTATTCGTGGATGAATGACATTATATAGCATTGATCGCACCTAAAGCATTCGAGTAAATATTTTCAAAGGTGATTCCTTTTACGGATTCATTTCATGAATGGTAAATGTAACGGACACGCTCTTGGGAAACGGGAAAGGATGAAATTACTCGCATGTTATTTCACAGCCTTCGTAACTCAGAACTCCCTTCTAATTCCATCAAAAGATCCCCTGGAATCTTTGAGGACGCTTTGATCTATTCAGGCAATCCACAGTTGGACAGGCAGGTCTAACGGTGCTTTTAGCAGGTCTAGATGGCAGCCAACACTAGACCGCCTCATTGGTCGAATCTGCACCGATTTCGAGCCCATCCTCCAGATTAAGTAAGATCTTTGTAAGCGTATTACAACAGGCAGCCAAGTGTGTTTCGAGTCCATTTGTACAGATCTGGTGTCTTTTGGAAATGTTTTTCTTCAGCCGATGACGTTTCTTCTTCTATGCCTTTATTTCTTCAGAACCATATTATTCAAAATAGTAAGGAAGCTCTACCCTGTATTCTAAAATTCCTCGGCTTTTTTATTGCTCAATCATATCCAACGTTGAACGATTAATGTTGCGAAAAGTATCAAGAAGGATCACGAAATATGCAAGAATATGTTCCCAGTATCGATAATGAATAATTTGATAATGGTTACAAGTTACGAAGAAACCATACAAAATAAAATTCTGAATATAGATTGTGTTTCTTTCCATATAGTAAACTTCACATGAAAGTAAAGTAATGCGAAAGTCCTTACTCACTGAACTTAAATGTCATACGATATTTTTCATTCGAGTTTCCAGAACATTCGATTTGGACGCCGTCTCCTTCTCTTCTCCCATTTCTTCTATAAAAATGACGGGGCTTTATGCAAACTCTCATAAGGTTTCACATCGGTGTAAAGCCCGCATTAGCGAACTCTACAACTATTGTATTAAGGAAATCGGATGACAGATGTGGTTTAACCTGCCTGTAATAGAATCTTTGCTGAATATATATCGGAGACCAAAACTTTTTTTTAGAAATGCAGAGAATTATTGTCCTTTTAGTCTATAAAAAAATATTGGTAAATAATTGCAGAAATTACTTACAATTATCAGTAATATTGTTAATTATCTCATCATCATTATTATTGACAAATCGGTTCAGTATCTGTGAGATGCATATCAAATATTATATATGGTAATTACTCTTCAAGATCACGGAGAACTTGAACGAAATGAGGTTTCGTACCCAAGGAATGACGTAAGTGAGCCACAGGCGTGGGCAAGCCTCAACCCACTTGATATTGTGTCATAAAATGATGTTACATTACGAACTTAAGGAGTAATATAATTACACTCTGTTATTCATAAAATAAATTATTATAATTGCAAAAAAATGTTCCTCATGCCAGGGCCTTACTCTGCAATCAGCACGATCATCTTGCCTTTGAGATTCCAACATGCTAAGGAATCAATACAAAATGCATAACATTGCCTCATTTTCTACGCAATCGCATTCATTATTCAGAGCTTCGGGAAGGTATGTGAAATATTAGCCCTCAGTTTCAGGGTTAAAGGTCCTTGGTTTTATTAAGAGGCTTCTTTAGTCAACACTAATTATATATCAAGATTTTTCTTCATTTCCTCTTCGGATGAACATGCAATATCGTCAGAATAACAAATATTGAAGTATCACCTAAAAATCTGTGTATTATAATATTCTTTGACATAGAACTAATAATAAAAACGGTAGAAGCATCTATTAGGCTTAATTAATTTGTAATTGCAATTATAATGATCAAAATTGGACTTAGTGATATATTTGGAATAGTAAGAATTATGATATCAACAACATGATAATATTGGAGGTGGTGATGGTGAAGGCAATGGCGAGTGATGATGACATTGATGATGATTATTGTCATTTTTAATATCATTGATATAATTATCATAATCAGTTATTTGTGGCCAATATGAACAGTAGTCAGTTCATGCCAGGGACTCTTAACTTAGGCCATGCATTGTATAAGGTAATCAATTTTCAATAAGATATTGTATATTCATCATTACATGTTATGTACTTATGTTTATCTAATAAGGGAAGGGGTCCATAACTTTCACCAGTTTCTCAAAGAGGTTCATGACTCGAAAAAGCTTTAGAACCACAGCTTCTGGTGGCAGTGAAATGCAGTGATTAGGTCCTTTAGAAGTTGAATATTACTACTCACAAATTCAGGATTTTGATAAATTAAGTGTTAAGTTCAAACGGAAAAAAATATGTTTTGACAGACAGACACACACACACACATATATACGTATATATATATATATATATATATATATATATATATATATACATACATATATATATATATATATATATATATATATATATATATATATATATATATATATATATATATATATGTATGTGTGTGTGTGTATATGTGTGTGTGTGTGTGTGTGTGTGTGTTTGTATATATATATGTATATATATATATATATATATATATATATATATATATATATATTTATCCATTTATTTATTTATATACATATAAGTATTTATAGCAATATGTTTATATATATTAAATATAAACAAAGATATATATATATATATCTTTGTTTATATTTAATATATATAAACATATTATATAAATACTATAATATTTATATAAATAAATGGATAAATATATATATATATATATATATATATATATATATATATATATATATATGTATTTATAGAAATAAGTATATATATATATATATATATATATATCTATATATATATATATATATGTATTTATAGCAATAAGTGTATATATATATATTTATATATATATATATATATATATATATATATATATATATATATATATATATATATATAGAGAGAGAGAGAGAGAGAGAGAGAGATGGATATAGATAGATATATAGATAAACCGATAGGTAGATAGATAGAAAGAGAAAGAGAGACAGGTAAACAGACAGAGAAAGAGAACCTACACACATTATCCATGCAAAGTTGCTACCGTGCGGATTTTATGTTTATGCATGAATTTTTGTTTTGTCATGGTGATGATAATGATGATGATGTTTCTCTCTCTCTCTCTCTCTCTCTCTCATTCTCTCTTTCTCTCAATATAAAAAGAAATATCAGTAAAAAAAAGGAGGTGATGAAATGGGGTGATTAGATTCCGTAGAAAATAATGGCATCTCTTAAGGGGTAATTTTATCGTATTTATTGTGCGGAAAATAAAGCGAATTATAAGTAAAATAATAAGTTTTAAAAGGTAGATTTATAATGCTACTTTCCTATTCATTTTGGTTTTATGAGAGATTTTATATTCTGTATTTTTTGTCCACAATGTTGTTAGATTACATTAACATATCCAGCATTCCGAAGTAAGACATATATGCTGAGTTTGCGGAACAAATATTTTAAAAATCAAGTAAGCTTGAAATATTTAGATTTCCAGTGACGTTCGGAATGAATTTCTGCATGCAAGGTAACCAGTGGGATTAATGATATAGAAACACCTACCATCACCACCTGCACTAACACTACTACTACCTTTATTGTTTTTCCTATATTAAAATCAGTACCTCTTTTTTCCGAAAATGAATAATTATACTATTGATGCTACTACAACTCCTACTACTACTGCTACTCTTACTACAACAATAACAACAGCTACTATTACTATTACCTGCATTACTGCTATTACTACTATTACAACTATCACTACTGCAACTATTAATGCTATTACTACTAGCACTACTACTACTGCAACAACAACAACAACAGTTATTATTACTCCTACTACTCCAACTATTACTAATGCTACTACTACTACTACTACTGCTATTGCTGCTGCTGCTGCTGCTATAAGCACCACCACTAATAATGATAAAGGCTTCCCTTGCATCTCTCACTAATGCTGTATCGCTATTTTGGCTTTGGAATTCCTCTTGAAATATACAGCGAATTTCGACACTTGGCGATGGCATTTCGAAAGGCTACACACGAGTAGAAGAAATGAATGATAAACTCGAACATTGTGAAGCCCTTAGAGGTAAAATATGATGTGAGGTAAATCCCATGGTAACTGGCACCATTAAAAAGAAAGAAAGAAAGAAAGAAAGAAAAAAACGACAACGCCTCGTTATTCTTTTTTTGCTGTTGTTTAAACCAGGAAAATCTTTTAGTCGATGTGTATGCCTTCATGAAATGTAGAAAATACAAATACAAATGAAGAGAAACAATGCATAATGTTCTTTTATCAACTCGCCCTCTGCATACGCCATTTTTGTTGTTGTTCTTCAGCCGCGATCATACAAAATACTTATCACTAATAAATCTGTGATAATACCTGGATTATTCCGTATAGTGAATTTCGCTGTAGATAGACTAGGGTCAAGAGCAGGAACAGTATTGATCAGAATGTTTAACAATATAAAAAAATATTGTAATTAGAAGGCAATTTTGAAAGGAAAATCTTGGTTCACTCTCTGGAAAGAAATAGTAGTCAGTGTTGTAATTGGAAAGCAGTTTTGAAAGAAAAGTCTTGGTTTACCTCTGAAAAAAAACAACAACAAAAAACAGTGCAATTGCGCATTTAAGCATGTGAGGAAATTCCTTCGCTTTCGGCATTTTATCTAGGCAAAAAGGATGAAACCAACTACAAGAAAACTAAACGGCTTCCATAGACGTCGTCATCCTCGTGTGCCTGCAGCGTAAACTTTGACATTTGGCAAAGAAGACCTCGCACCTCATGATAGCTTCATCATCTCTGTTGAGCTGGTGGAAGATGTCATCTTCTATGCGTGAATTAAGGAAGTTTGGCTTGTCAATGTACAGATAATTGATGTGGGGATCAGAGGAACACAGCTACTGCGTATAAGCATGTATTCCGGGAGAAGTCCGTGGAGAGAAGAGGGTTGTTTACATTACACTTTGTAAATATTGCCGTAGGGTGGTGCATATAAAAGAGAACGTTCATTTTGTGGGGTACCTAAATTAAACGTGAGGTATTCTTATGTGTTATACACAGTAAATATGAAATTATAAGCATCCTTATTTTATCATAACCTTCAATTATTCCAACAATCTCAGTAGCCATTTGAGGAGTGCCTCATTTTCCTGATAGTGAAATATGGCATAAAGACCCCGTAGAATTGCTTTGATATTCCAGTGTACGATGATATACCGAATATATAACATGATCCCGTTCTTCTGCTCGAATTATGTTTATTCTAAACTCAATTGCAATATTTCCAGTAGCTTCCCGAACCGTAATGATACGCCAGTT
>BOPN01003796.1:10000-17500 GCA_017312705.2 Penaeus japonicus | reverse complement strand
TATTACAGTTACGAAGTCTGTTGGAAGACAAACGAACGGTAAAGATAGAAAGCGTTTTCGAATATGGATTTCACAATTACAGTCAAGTCGTTATTGAAGGTCACGTTTGTCTGGCGAACATTTATTTCCAAAATTAAGTCTTAATGGTAGCATTTAGATGCAAAGGCCAAATTTTACTAGGTAATGAACCCGGACTCTTTATATGCTAGACTATAAACTATTAATGATGACAGATGTTATGCTACCTGCGAGTTTAAATGATTTATGATTGGGCTGTATTTCTTAATTTAAGCAGTAGGATAGCGTCTGTATTGCCCTATTTAACTATTAATAACGTCTAGCTTTTCTAATATATCATTTTTTTATATTCACACACACACACAAAGGATTTTTCATGCATCGAAATTGGAGCTCCCCATTATCATTATTCTTATTATAAAAGATGATAATAATGATGATAATAGTAATAATGATAATTATGAAAATAATGATAAAAATGTAATCATATCGATAATATACATAATGATGATAATAATGATAATAATAATAATGATAATCATTATTGATATTACTATTATATCATTACTGTCATTGTTATGATTCTTATGATGATTATCTTAATCATCATCACGATTAACAGTTAGTTATTCATCATTATCGTTATTGTTATCATTTGTTTTATTATCATCATCATCACCATTACTATAATTTTCATCATTATCATTATTCTTGTTGTAATTAACATTATTATCATTATTTTCATTATCATAATGCCTACACACACACACACACACACACACACACACACACACACACACACACACATATATATATATATATATATATATATATATATATATATATATATATATATATACATTTTTCAAACATTCTTGATTAGTGTGTGTGTGTGTGTGTGTGTGTGTGTGTATATAGAAAAATAGTATTTCGTGATTGATTGCTGTTTCTTTTTTACGTTTTTTCTACTGATATACATCTGTTTTATTTATTTACTTATTTTTTTCATGGTACATATTTCCTGTATCTTATATAAGTTTTTCTGTTACAGACAATATAATCATCAAACTTATAAAAGCTGTGCCTCATCTAAATGTGATCTCACTACTCAAGAATGTTTGAAAAATGTTCGGGCATTTTAGTAAGCTGTTTGACAAGTGAGATAAAGCAGTGATTTTTTTAAGATAGAAATATTTCACAGTATTTATTAGACAACTGTAGTGGTGAGTACATTTGCGAACACTAAATATTTCCAAACGTCTTTTAAATCGGCTATATGTCAAGTACACCAAAACATTTAACAATTTATGGTGCAGGTTTGTTATTGAACCTCTAAATATTCTGCCACTGGAATTGTTCATATGCACAAAGCCTATCAATCAACAGGAGTATTCTCATCTGTCAATAACACATGATAATGAATGATATACACTCAGCTATGTTATCCCCCTTTACTATTCTGCCAATGTGGTTCACAAGCCCTGTACCAAATCAAAAAGGGCTTCTGTACCAAATGTTTCTCGAAGTGATATTTTAAAATATATGAAGACCAAATGAATCAAGAGGCATTGAACTGACGAAACAACTCGTGTCAGAATTGTTCCAGTCAGATAGGGTCCCAAACTCTCCATATTTTTAATCTGGTTCAAAAAAAAAAAAAAAAAAAAAAAAAAAATATGAGGAGATAAAAATATCTGTAAGCCTTTAACACTACGTTCGGAATTTACATATTCATTACGCGCGCCATCTCCATTCTTGGGGGATTGCCTTGGGATCCCTTTGAATCGGTGAACCTACTTATCTCTTTCTCTCTCTCTCGTTCTCACTCTTTTTCTTTCTTCTCTTGCTGGATTCTCTCTCGCTGTCTCCGTTTCAACTCTCTCTTCTCTCTCTCTCTCTCTTTTTTTCTTTCTTCTATTGCTGGATTCTCTCTCGCTATCTCCGTTTCAACTCTCTTTCTCTACTCTCTCTCCCTCTACTCTCTCTATCTCTCTCTATCTCTCCCTCCCTCCCTCCCTCCTCCCTCCCCCTCCCCCCTCCCCCCTCTCCCCCCTTCCCTCCTTTCCCTCCCTCCCTTCCTCCCTCCTCCCCTCTCTCTTCCTCCCTCCCTCCCTCCTTTAAAAAAACTAACTCAAACTTTTCCCCACTTTACCCCTTTTTCCCTCTCTTCCTTTGTCTCTCACTCCGTATTTCCATCTCTCGAAGACAATCGAATTATCGAATTTCCATCATCATCTCAGTTGAAGAAATATGAATACAGATAAGTACGTCGGGGGAAAAAATATTCCGAAGAATCCTGGAATCTGCATATGCATGCTCCGCGAACGACGGGCGCAAGGATGTTGATTAGAACGGGTTCACCTACAGCCACGGGATGATTTAGTCTTAGCTATCGTTTCATCATTCCCGTTTTCTTTTTATCTCGTTTTTTTGTTTTGTTATTTTTTCAGTTTGGGGTAAAATATTTGATGAAGATATTGACGGAGATGGTGATGATAATGATGATATTGACGGAGATGGTGATGATAAAGATGATATTGACGGGGATGGTGATGATAAAGATGATACTGACGGAGATGGTGATGATAAAGATGATATTGACGGAGATGGTGATGATAAAGATGATATTGACGGGGATGGTGATGATGAAGATGATATTGACGGAGATGGTGACGATGAAGGTGATATTGACGGGGATGGTGATGATAATGATGATATTGACGGAGATGGTGATGATAAAGATGATATTGACGGAGATGGTGATGATGAAGGTGATATTGACGGGGATGGTGATGATAAATATGATATTGACAGAGATGGTGATGATAAAGATGATATTGACGGGGATGGTGATGATGAAGATGATATTGACGGGGATGGTGATGATGAAGATGATATTGACGGGGATGGTGATGATGAAGATGATATTGACGGAGATGGTGATGATAATGATGATATTGACGGAGATGGTGATGATAAAGATGATATTGACGGAGATGGTGATGATAAAGATGATATTGACGGGGATGGTGATGATGAAGATGATATTGACGGAGATGGTGATGATGAAGGTGATATTGACGGGGATGGTGATGATGAAGGTGATATTGACGGGGATGGTGATGATAATGATGATATTGACGGAGATGGTGATGATAAAGATGATATTGACGGAGATGGTGATGATGAAGGTGATATTGACGGGGATGGTGATGATGAAGGTGATATTGACGGGGATGGTGATGATAATGTGTGTGACGAAGATGTGTGATAAATATGATATTGACAGAGATATTGATGATAAGATGATATTGACAGAGGATATTGATGATAAAGATGTCTATTGAGCAGGAGATGTGATGATAAAATGATATTGACGGAATGAGGCGATGATAAAGATGATATTGACAGAGATGAAGTAGATGATAATGATGATAAAGATAATATTAAATATGATGGTGATGATAAGATGATGATGACAGAGATGGTGATGATAAGAATGGTGATGATAAGAATGATATTGACTTGAGATGGTGATGATAAAGATGATATTGACGGAGATGGTGATGATAAAGATGATATTGACGGAGATGGTGATGATAAAGATGATATTGACGGAGATGGTGATGATAAAGATGATATTGACAGAGAGGGTGATGATAAAGGTGATATTGACGGAGAAGGTGATGATAAAGGTGATATTGACAGAGAGGGTGATGATAAAGGTGATATTGACAGAGAGGGTGATGATAAAGGTGATATTGACAGAGAGGGTGATGATAAAGGTGATATTGACGGAGATGGTGATGATAAAGATGATATTGACGGGGATGGTGATGATAAAGATGATATTGACGGGGATGGTGATGATAAAGATGATATTGACGGAGATGGTGATGATAAAGATGATATTGACGGAGATGGTGATGATAAAGATGATATTGACGGAGATGGTGATGATAAAGATGATATTGACGGAGATGGTGATGATAAAGATGATATTGACGGGGATGGTGATGATAAAGATGATATTGACGGGGATGGTGATGATAAAGATGATATTGACGGGGATGGTGATGATAAAGATGATATTGACGGGGATGGTGATGATAAAGATGATATTGACGGGGATGGTGATGATAAAGATGATATTGACGGAGATGGTGATGATGAAGGTGATACTGACGGAGATGGTGATGATAAAGATGATATTGACGGAGATGGTGATGATAAAGATGATATTGACGGAGATGGTGATGATAAAGATGATATTGACGGAGATGGTGATGATGAAGGTGATACTGACGGAGATGGTGATGATAAAGATGATATTGACGGAGATGGTGATGATAAAGATGATATTGACGGAGATGGTGATGATGAAGGTGATACTGACGGAGATGGTGATGATAAAGATGATATTGACGGAGATGGTGATGATGAAGGTGATACTGACGGAGATGGTGATGATAAAGATGATATTGACGGGATGGTGATGATAAAGATGATATTGACGGGATGGTGATGATAAAGATGATATTGACGGGGATGGTGATGATAAAGATGATATTGACGGGATGGTGATGATGAAGGTGATACTGACGGAGATGGTGATGATAAAGATGATATTGACGGGATGGTGATGATAAAGATGATATTGACGGGGATGGTGATGATAATGATGATATTGACGGAGATGGTGATGATAAAGATGATATTGATGGAGATGGTGATGATGAAGGTGATACTGACGGAGATGGTGATGATAAAGATGATATTGACGGGATGGTGATGATAAAGATGATATTGACGGGATGGTGATGATAAAGATGATATTGACGGAGATGGTGATGATAAAGATGATATTGACGGGATGGTGATGATAAAGATGATATTGACGGGGATGGTGATGATGAAGATGATATTGACGGAGATGGTGATGATGAAGGTGATACTGACGGAGATGGTGATGATAAAGATGATATTGACGGGATGGTGATGATAAAGATGATATTGACGGAGATGGTGATGATAAAGATGATATTGATGGAGATGGTGATGATGAAGGTGATACTGACGGAGATGGTGATGATAAAGATGATGAGAGTGGTGATGGTAGTTGTGGTAGAAGCAGAGATAATAATAATGATAATGATGATATTAGTTATAATTAGTGTAAAAGATAGCAATAATGGTGATTATAGTGATAATTGTAATATTAATGATGATGATGGTGATAATGATGATAATAACTAATGATAATGATAATACTGATAGTGGTAATGATGATAATGATAATGATAATAATGATAAGGAAGGTGTTAAAACTTACAGTAATAACAATAATGATGATAACAACAGCAACAACAATAATAATCCTGATAGCAATTATGACAATAACGATTATAGAAATAACAATTGTTATGGATAATGATAATGATATCAACAGTAACAGTGATAACAATGATATGAATAATGATGATAATAGAGATGATAGTATTGCACTAATATCAATGTTAAAGATGAATATAAAATCAATAATGATAAGATAAAAAGTATTGATAAAAACGATAACAATTATAATGAAATGGATAACAATAGCAACAACAAAACAAAAGCAAAACAAGAGCAATAAAGATCATAATAATAATAATAATAATAATAATAATAATAATAATAATAATAATAATAATAATAATAATAATAATAATAATAATAATAATAATAATAATAATAATAATAATAATAATAATAATAATAATAACAATAATACTAATAATATTAATACTAATAATATTAATAACAATAATGATAAAAAAGAATAACAATGTTGATGAAAATCCTGATATCAGTAACGATAATAATGATGATTCGATGATAATGAGGATCATAATGATGATAATACTAACAATAATGAAAAGGAAAATAACAATGACAACAGTTATGGTAATAGTGCTAATAATAATAATAACAATAACAGTAAAAATTATGATGTTGCTTATAATAATGATAATGATGATGGTAATATTGATAATGATGAAAATAATGATAACGGTAATGATAAAAACAGAAATGACGATGATAATAATAATATTGATATCAGTGATACTTATAATTACAATAGCAATGATAACAACACAATAACTATAATAATAATCATAATTTTATTAATAATAAGGATAATGAGCATAATGACATCAATAACCATGATATTGATGATGATAATGATATTGAAAAAATAATAATGGTAATGATGATAATGATAATGATAACAAATATAACAGCAACAACAATGATGATAAAAATAATGATGATGATGATAGATATAACAATAATAATGATAAAATATAATAATGATGATAACAATGATAAGCATAGTAATCATAATAATGATAATGACGATGATAATGATAATAATGATAAGGATGATTATGGCGATGATTTTAATAAGGATGTGGACAATAACAATAAAAAAACGATAATAATAATAGTGATTCAAATAAAAGTAGTAACGATAATGATAATGTTAATAGTAATTAGTATTTTGATCATTATTATAATGCGAATAATAACTATAATAATAATAATGATGATATGTGATAGTGATGATGAGATGATAATAAGAATAATGATAATGATGATAATAATAATGATAATAATGATGATAATTACAAAAGTTATACGAATAATAATGACAATGAAGATAAAAGTGATAGTGATAATGATGATAATAACAATAATGATGATAAAAGATATCATGATATTAATAACAATAATAGCAATAATAGTAAGTATGATTATAAAATAAATAATAATGATGGCAATGATAATAGTACAAATAACAACAATAAGGATGTTAATTATAAGGATAATAGTGATAATCATACAGTGATATTGAGGATAATGATGATAATGATAATCATTATAATGATGACTATAATGAAAATAATTAATGATAATAACAGTAAGAGTAATAATGATGTTGATTATGCTTACAAGACCAACAACATAAAAATCAACTTTTGTCACATAAATGATATTTGAAATGATAATAACAAAAGTGTAAATTATAAAAAAAAATGTCAGTAATAATAATGATAGTATTAATAACAATAATGCTAATGATAGTATTATCAATAATCATAATTATGATGATAATAATGATAAGGATAATATAATGATAATCATAATCATGGTAATAAGAACTGTTATTATAATCCTTTTTCATTGATAATAATAATTACGACAATAAAGATAATAACAATATCAATGTTGATAATAATGATGATAATGATAATAATATCAATGATGATAAAATCAGTGCTAGTAATAATATTTAGGATTATAATAACAACAATGATCTAGAAATAACAAAGGTGATGATTATAATGGATAATGATAATGATAGTAATGATGATAGTAATGGTACTAATAATGATACTAATAATAGTAATGATAATAATAGTAATCATAATGATATAA
>BOPN01003795.1:119483-121983 GCA_017312705.2 Penaeus japonicus | reverse complement strand
GGCCTGTTTTTGCTTGTTGCTGACCCCCGTGAGTGACGCAGTAAAGGTGCAATGGCATGTTGCAGATGTTGCTTGACCTTTGACCTTGGACTGACCTTGTTCTTGTCTTGAAGGATTTCGTTTGAGTTGCCTATTGCGGCTTTTAATTTCCTTGGCTGTTTTATTCTTGAAGAGAAAGTTTTTTTTAATTATAAAGTGCCGTTTTTTTGTTTATTTGTCTGCGTGTGATTATGTGTTTGTGTGTGTGTGTGTGTGAGTGTGTGTGTGTGTGTGTGTGTGTGTGTGTGTGTGTGTGTGTGTGTGTGTGTGTGTGTGTGTGTGTGTGTGTGCGTATTTGTGTTTTTGCAGATGTGTGAGCATGTTCATGTGTGTGATTGCGTGTCCATATGTTTTAATTATGCATGAATGTAGATAACAACAGATCGGTTAATACAGACCGAGAATACATATATACCGATAGATAGCTAGACGAACAGACAGACAGGCAGACAGCCAGACAGCCAGACTCCCATTCATATCTTAATTTGAAGAGAGACTGAATAGTTCCACAAGACAAGATCGGCAACTGACATTTCTGATTTGCATCGTCAGAATTCAATTCAAAAGACAAGAGAGACAGATCGATAGATGGAGAAATAGACACAAAGAGACAACAAACCATACGTGTAGTTGTGTTGAAACTCTTTATCTGTATGTATTTAGTGACTCTTGTATAAACATAGATAAGTGACTGACAGAAGGATTAGAATAAAAAAAGATAAAAGAATATTAAAAATGCTTTACAACACACAACAAACATAACATAATCTGCATATCATATAATCCTCTCATTCCTACCCTCCCCCCTCCCTCCCCCTCACCGCTCTGTGGGCTTAAAATACATTGCGTGGATAAACAAAAGGACAAAAGCGGCATGGTGGACCACAGGTAGTGGGTGGAACGAGATATGTGTGTGTGTGTGTGTGTGTGTGTGTGTGTGTGTGTGTGTGTGTGTGTGCGTGTGTGGCGGGGGAGGTGTATTGCATTTCAGGGAATCAATAAGAGCTTGCCATGTGCATGTATTTTGTGCCTGTGCATTCGTGTACGTTTTGTCTGTGTGTATATCTGTGTGTGAATGTATACTGGTTTTCTTGTGTACGCGGCAGAGTCTCTGTGTTGTATTTCCTGTCGCATGAATATAAACATTTGAAAGCGACCGAGGGTATATTCTTGAGATATCTTCTTATCGTTCGTATAATCACTCTACTTCATTCCCTCGGGGCGCCATTGCAAAACAGAATACTAATTATAGGTTTACGAAATCGTCAGGGAAAAAAAAAGTGCATTATCGAACACTCGCAACGTCCTCCCAAATATACGGAACCTGACCGATGTACGATGATCCTATTTTTTTTTTTTTTTTTTTCCTTCTCCTTATTTTGTTTTTTATTTCCCAACCCTATTCGCTTTGTACTCCAGAATTCCTCGTATCACGGGAGTACAAACTTCTATTGCTTCGTCCCCCACCTAACGCAATCTCGGTGACCCCTGACGTGATGCAGATTTGATTACAGGTGACCGTGACATGGGAGATATGAAGATATTTAGACGGCAACACGCGACCGTTGCTTTTACTGGAGGGGGGAAGAGGGAGAGGGACGGGGGTGACGGGGAGGGGAGGGGGGAGGTGGGGGTAGGGGGGCGAGGGTGATAGAGATCTTTTTAATATTTATTTACAAACTTTTGAACATATTCTTGAGAATTGCCTTGTTTTTTGTTTTTTTTCTTTCTTTTTTTTTTCTTTTTTTTTTTTTTTTTAATTTGTCCCTCATTGCCTAACTGCATTTGGTATTAATTAAAGAGTCAAAGGGGAGTCGGAGAGGTATTCAAATTAGATTAGTGTTCTGAATTAAGGATTGTATTCCTGAGATACGATTGAATGTTAACTATTAAATGTCCATATTGACATTTATTTGCAAGGAATGTGATCTAAACAGTGAGATTATTGACAGATTGCAATGTTGTTGATCCCCCCCCCTTTTTTCTACTTCTATGCCTTTTTTTGTTTGTTTGTTTGTTTGTTTTGTTTTTGAAATACAATGCCGGATGTGGTCACAGTATGGCAGTGTTCTAGCCCACTGTGCAAGAGGAAGAGATTGCTAAAATATTGCTTTTCCTTAACGATGGATCGAGCAAGGTAGCATACTAATGCCCCCTGATATCGCCCTCTTTTAGTGCTGCTAATAAGGAAACAAAACAAAAACCAAAAAAATGAGGTATGTGTCACAGACAGGATCATGCGCATGACAACAGTGCCACGTGTTCGCAACATTCTTGGGGTTTTGGAATGTGCGCAACGGGCTGCATCGTGCACTGATGAAAAAAAAGCCCGGAATTTTTCCATTAGTTGTAAATTTTAATGTCATACTAGCAAAGGGCATGCTCCCTCATGTCATAAAAATCTCCTTATTAATTATAGACGTTTCGTGTTCAATCCCCCAAATCCAAAATATTTCTAGTT
>BOPN01003795.1:99483-101983 GCA_017312705.2 Penaeus japonicus | reverse complement strand
CAATTAAGCTGAACGATTTTTGGGTTAATGGAGCTCTTGTAAATATTAAATGGAATGAGATTGCTGTGTGTGTGTGTGTGTGTGTGTTTGTGTGTGTGTGTTTGTGTGTTTGTGTGTGTGTGTGTGTGTGTTTGTGTGTGTGTGTGTGTGTGTGTTTGTGTGTGTGTTTGTGTGTGTGTGTGTGTGTGTGTGTGTGTGTTTGTTTGTGTGTGTGTGTGTGTGTGTATGTGTGTGTGTGTGTTCACGTATATGTTTGTGGAGCTTAGGATATTCGAATCAAAAGATCCGGGAATGTTTCGTGCAAATGGAGTAGAGAAAAAGGGTGTCATGATACGATTGAAATATACCGGACTGACTCTCATCAGATCCGTATAAACAGTAAACATATACACGCATGTATATAATCCTTAAAATTCCAAAACTGCCAGGATTCGTGAAAATACAAAGAGGCACTTCCTCAGCCACAAAAAAGAAAAGAAAAAACATCATGCGAGGTATTGCTAAACCTCTTGAAAACCTCTTATCAGAAAGCGACTGCTCATGTTGGTGACAATCTGTCTTTCACAACAACACTACCGGGTCCAGAGAGTGACTACGTGTTTAAGGTCGAAGGTGATGTTAGCGAGGGCAGGACTACCGACCTTGATTGCCGCGGGCGAGTTGGTTCCCTTCGTCATGGCTACAAAGGGTCAACACAGACACTCCTCCAATAGGAAGTAAACATATCGACCCGGAGAGTCAACAACAAAAGTTCATTATTTCCCTCCAACCTCCAGAGGATTTACACTCGCGATATCCACCCCCCCACGCCCACACGGAGAAAAGAAAATACTAATGAATAAATAAAAAAAAAGTAAGAGAAATATCATCGTAACCTAAAAGAAAAAGAAGAAAAAAAAATCTTTTACGTCTGTTTCCCACCTCTCCTTCCTTGATGACGTCACTCTCTGTTATGGCGCCTTTCTGGCTCGCGGTTTTAGTAGAGTAACCGACCGACCTCCACCACCACGTTGTCAGCATTGTAACCGTGCATTATTGATGTTGCTTTTGGCCACCCTCGACCGAAAATATGCGAGCCACGCGCCTTGGGTTGCATTAATTAACCAGGTAGTACTGTTGTGCAGAGGAGGAGGAGGGGGAGGAGGAGGGGGAAGGGTAGGGGAGGGGGAGGGGTGGGAGGAAGGACGAGGTATAGAATAGGAGGGATGAAGGATAGACGTTAGAATAGGTAGAGAGGCAGGGCGGGGGATTAAAAGAGAAATATTATTTAAAGCCAGCTGCCCCCATTCTTTTGTCATCCACGCAAAGCATTTTCATAATTATTTTCCTTTTCGTTTTTTTCCATCTTTTCTCTAAATTTTGACGGTGATATTTTTTTAGTCTCATATGCCGAAGGTAAAGATAATGAGACTAATAATGCAAATGTTACCAATTATAATTATAATTATTAATGTTATTGTTGTTGTTATTATTGTTATTACGAACATTATCATTTTATTATGATCATTATCGTAATGGTAATGATAATTATCAGTATTGTGTTATGATCATTATTATAGTAATAATAGTAACTATTATTATAATTATTTTGATTATTATTATTATTGTTCTGATTATTATTGCTATTATTGTTATCATCATTATTATTATTATCATTGTTTTTATACTTATCATGATCATTATCATTATGATCATTATCATCATCAGTATCACTATTATTATCACTATTATTTTTAATATCAGTGTCATCATAATAATGATTATTATTATTATAATTATTATTATTATTATTATCATTATTATTACTATTATTATTATAATTATTATTATTGTTATTATTATTATTATTATCATCATTATCATCATTATTATTATTATTACTATTATTATTTTTATTATGATCGTCATCATTATAAAAAAAAAAAAATTGTTGTTATCAATGTTGCAATTGTCAGTGTGTCTGTTATCATCATTATTTCGTATGTTCCTTCCTCATATTTTCTTCCTAAAGTCTCTCGCTAGCAATAGGGTGACACTTGAATGGAAACATGTTTTATTCAACAGCTGCCGCAAGGAACAGTGAATCTGCCACATCATTTGTCAGCAGAATCACACCAGGACAAAACGCACCAACAGTGACACTTTTTATGCGTGCGTGGATATTTGTGTTTGTGTGTGTGTTTGTTTGTGTGTGTGTGTGTGTTTGTGTTTGTGTGTGTGTGTGTGTGAGTGTGTGTGTTTGTTTGTATGTGTGTGTAAGTGTTCGTGAGTGTGCCTGTATGTGTTTGTGTATGAGCCTGTGTGTGTTTGTTTGTTTATGTGCGTGTGTATGTATATATGTGGTTGCTCGCCACTCTGCCTAAATGTCTGCATATGTGCATACGCCCATGCCCACAGAGGAAAAAATGCCCGAGGCTGGAGTATAAACAAGTCGACACTGCCACACTGGCACTCAATCATGAACACTTTGAAGGCTGTTGGAGTGGTAATGAGGGAGTGG
>BOPN01003795.1:74483-76983 GCA_017312705.2 Penaeus japonicus | reverse complement strand
AAACTTCTCTTTCCCTCAACCTCTTTAACCCCCCCTATTTCATTCACCACCTCGACCCCCCTTCAACCCCTTCCCCTGACTACCCCTTTCTCTTTCAACCTCCTACGCCTTCACCACACCCAACCCCTCCCCCTTCCAACCCCTCCCCCTTCAACCCCTCCCCTACCCCCTCCCCCTCCCACCCCACCCCCTCCACCACCCCCAACCCCCCTTCAATCCCTCCCTTACCCCTTTAACCCTACCTCCCACCCCTTCAATCAACCCCACCCCCTCTACCCCCAACCCCACTCCTTCAACCCCTCCCCCTCCACCACCCTCCAACCCCTCCACCCCCTCTCATTCTCCTCCACCCCCTTCAATCCCTCCCCCTCCCACCACCCCCTCCACTACCCTCCAACCCCTACCCCCACCCCTCCCCCTCCCCCTCCACCCTCTCACCCTCTCACCCTCCCAATCCCTCCACCACCCTCCCATCCACCACTCCTCCACCATCCTCCCACCCCCACCCCCTCTCCCTCCCACCACCCTCCACCACCCCTTCAACCCACCCCACCCCTTCAAATCCCACCCCCTCCCACCACCACCCTCTCACCCCCCACCCCACCCCCTTCCTCACCTCCACCCATCCACCCCAACCCCTCCCCCTCCACCCCACCCAATCCCACCCCCTCCTCCACCCCCCCACCCCCACCCCCTCCTCCACCCCCCCACCCCCACCCCCACCCCCTCCTCCACCCCCACCCCCTCCACCCAACCCCACCCTCCACCCCCTCCCCCTCCACCCCACCCTCTACCCCCCCAACTCCACCCCCTCCACCCCTCTATCCCCAACTCCACCCCCTCCACCCCTCTCCCTACACCACCCCCACCCATTCCACCCCTCTCACTCCCCCCCTCCCTCCCCTTCCCCCCCCCCTTCCCACCTGCCCAGCGATGGCGCAGAAGTGCGAGAGCGTCAGGAGGACGAGATCGAGGATGCTGAGGTTCCCGAGCGCCGGTTCGCAGAGCCTGACGGCGCGGACGAAGGAGGCCACGGACCAGGCCAGCGTCAGCAGGGAGGCTGTCACGGAGGTCATCTGCCAGATCACTGTCGGGGAGATGAGGGGGAGATGAGGGGGAGAGAGCGATGATTTTTTGGGGGGGGGGGGGGTGTTTTTTTGGGTGGGGGGGGTGTTTTTGGTTTTGTTTTGTTTTTATTTGGGTGGGTTGTGTGTTTTTGGTTTGGTTTGGTTTGGTTTGGGTGGGTTGTGTTTTTTGGGTTGGTTGTGTTTTTTGTTTTGTTTTGTTTTGTTTGGGTGGGGCGTGTTTTTTTTTTTGTTTTTTGTTTTTTTGTTTTTTGTTTGGTTGGTTTGTGTATTTATCTTTTCGTTTTGTTTGCATGGGTGGTTTGTGTGTTTGTTTTGGTTTGTTTTGGTATTTGTTTGTTTTGGTTGTTTGTTTTGTTTTGTTTGTTTGTGTTCGTGTGTGTGTTGTAAACGGAGGTTAGTTGTTGCGTGAATGGGGTTAAATGAATTGGATTATTTCATTTAATTATCATATTTCTGTAAAAACTTCGGATATGTTGAAGTCTAGCTAAACAAGAAGCTCTATTTTGTTTGCAATATTAGTGGTAATTTCTTATCTATATCCATTATTAATAGCTTAAGTAAGGTCATTTAGAAATTGTGAATATTCACAAACAAAAACGTATATTCAAAAGAGGAAAATCATTGATTAATAAATATCTCAATATGAACATACGAATTTGTATTTTGTTATTCAACTTTCCCTTTCCCCTTTTTTACATATTTCTCTCAACCCTTGTTCCAATTCCCCTCAACTCTTTCAATTCAACTCTCCCTACCTCCCTCTTCATTCCCTTTCTTCTCCCCTACTCTTTCCTCCTCTGCTTCCCTCATTCTTCTATCCTTCCCCTCTCCTCATTCACTACTCTCCATTCTTTCTCCCTCCTACTCTCCCCTATCTCTACCTCACCTTCCCCTCTCCCTTTTTCTCACCCTCCCTTATTCCCTCCCCTTCCCACCTCCTTCTTGCTATTTCCCTTCATTTTTTCTCCCTCTCCCCTCCCTCCTCTCTCTCTTTCATCCATCATCCCTTCCATCACCTTCCTTCTCCTCCTCTCTTTCTCCTCCTCTCCCTTCTCCTCTCCCTTCTCCTCTCCCTCTCCTCTCCCGCACCACCTCATCAATCCCTCTTCCCTCTCTCCCTTTCCCTTCTGCTCCTCCTCCCCCCTTCCCTCTTTCCCTTATACTCCTCCTCCTTCCTCCCGTCGCCCTCCATTCCCCTATCATTCATTCCTTCCATCCTCCCCCTTCCACTCCTCTCTCCTTCATTCCTTCTTTCCTCTCCCCTCCATTCCCATCTCCTCCATTCCTTCATTAGCCGTCTGGTAGCTCACTGGTAGCTTGTCGACTTCACATCCCCGCAAATCTGGCTTATCCTTATCTCTCTCTCTCTCTCTCTCTCTCTCTCTCTCTCTCTCTCTCTCTCTCTCTCTCTC
>BOPN01003795.1:37500-43912 GCA_017312705.2 Penaeus japonicus | reverse complement strand
GAGAGAGAGAGAGAGAGAGAGAGAGAGAGAGAGAGAGAGAGAGAGAGAGAGAGAGAGAGAGAGAGAGAGAGAGAGAGAGAGAGAGAGACAGAGAGAGAGAAAGAGAGAGAGAGAGAGACAGAGAGAGAGAGAGAGAGAGAGAGAGAGAGAGAGACAGAGACAGAGACAGAGACAGAGACAGAGACAGAGAGACAGAGAGAGAGAGAGAGAAAAGAGGGCCGATTTGAAGATTTGAAATAGTGATCTCAATGAGAAATGGAATGTGGAAGGTTCTTTGGGAAGCTGGAAGCCTGCTTTCAAGCAAATATTATCGGCGATAGGAATCCTTTTTAGTTGTGTGTGCTAGCGTAATGGAAAGCACACGTGCACACGCACACTCACACACTCTGTAAAATTGCCCTGAATGTGTAACATGTGCAATTGATGCTTTGTAACACCTTCATAATCAAACATATATTCAATCATTATTATATACAAGAAAGAGTTTGATCAAATATCCGGAAATAGAAAGGGAAAATCAGTATTTCAGTCAACAATGATAACACAAATACCAAATTCAATCCGGAAGAGATGAATGACTGAATTCAAAAGAGAAAGAGAGAGAGGAAAACAAAAGAAAAGGAATATTTGATTTGAAGGAAAATAGCTAACCTCCCGAACTTCTTGTGTGATGAGCCGACCCGCCTCGCTCGTGACGTCACAGAGCTGTTCAGCCAGTTGCGCCGCCCCATCTGTAGCTGCAAGAAAAAAAAAAAGTATATATGAAAAAAAAGAGAAGTATGTATATACGCAAATAGACTTCTGAATTCGCTGTCTACCGTTCACTTTCTTTTCATCTTCATCGTCCGTGCATAGTATGCCTGAAAGAGAATATTAATGTATATGTGAATCTCATGAACAAAAAAATAATAATAATAAAATTTAAGAAAAATATATCTTAATTGAATAAACAACCGCATCTGATTATCTTATAATATATAATAGTATAAAACAGTATAAAGCAGAAAAATATTGTAACTTTTTTCCCCGAACACACGAAGTATATAAAAAAAATTCTAAGCAATGTGATAGGACAGGCACGCGAAGCTTAACCCTTTTTACCAAAGAAAAGACAAAAAAATGACACCAATAGTAAACACAGCACAATCAACGCCAGTTATTGGAGCTCGGCTAAAATGTAAGTTAGAAATTATTAATCCATACGAGCGTGCTGACCCAGATTCAATTTTTATCAAGTGCGACCTAGATTTTCAGCGGTTTGGAAGGAACGTACTTCTAGAAGGGGTTGTTGTTATCATCTATAACCTTTTTAAAACTGTTCTTACCAAAGAATTATGGAAATTAATATCTGATATGTTGGTATGAATTTATGAGTCATACTAGGGCCATATTTGTCCCAGCTGATACCCTATGGACAACCTTATGGCACCTCCTCCGCCCTTCCTAAGGTACCCCGTCAACGTACTTCAGACGTTAGGTGACGTCATGGGGACGCGTGGGGCCTAAAGCTGGTATATTGGATGTGAATCATATATAACGTAAATAACAAAAGATGAGACTCACAGTATACGCTCCCTAACCTTTCCAACTGATCTGTTTCTCTGCCTCTTTCTCTCTCTGTCTCTCTGTCTCTGTCTCTCTCTCTCTCTCTCTCTCTCTCTCTCTCTCTCTCTCTCTCTCTCTCTCTCTCTCTCTCTCTCTTTCTCTCTCTCTCTCTCTCTTTCTCTCTATTTCTACCTCTCTCTTTTTCTCTCTCTCTGTCTCTGTCTCTATCTCTCTCTCTCTTCCTTTCTTTAAAATAGTTGACTAAATCTAAAGTATCAGTGCGCTGTGATTCCCCTTTCCTTTCGTGAGCTAATAGTTAATCTAAGGCTTACTTATCTTTGAAAGAAAGAAAGAAAAATCCAATTAACTCTAGACCAGTTCTTACTTACTCAGCGATGATCCGATGTTATGCCTCGAACTCGTAAGGGCTTAGACGGGGTTTTCTTTAAAAAAAAAAAAAAAAAAAAAATCCCTTTTTTTAGAATTAAAGGGTACAAAGACCAGCGCGTCCCCATGAGCAATGATAGTGAAAGACACTATGTGATAATGTTATACTGTGTTAGGAAAACAATAACGATTATTAGATGATGTTTTTTAATGATAATGAAAATGAAAATATTATTATCTTTGATATGAGAATAAGGGTGACAAATCTTTCACAGATCTTGCTAATTCTGTTTATCACTTGCAATGCATTGCCTTAGATTCAGCCTCGCGATCAACACGTTTACATCACTAGAACACCTATCCCACAGTATCTGAAACACACCCTCATGTTCACAGGGAAGTTCATATCACACTCGCACAATCTTCCTTGTTCTTCTCCACGCACAATATCCCTCGTCGACTCTGTGACTTCATATTTATCCTCTTCCACCCTATCTCCTGTTTTAATTCATTCCACTTTACGCGCTTCCTCTTCTCAGTTATCCACTCCTTCTACGATATCTCTCTTGTCATTTAGCCTTCTCTTGCCCTCTTTAAAAACCTCCCTTTTCCCTCATCCTCTCCATCTGTCAAGCCTTTTTCCTGCGCTTCAACCCTTCTCTCTAATGCTTACAGGTTTTTTCCATTTTCTCAAAGCCACATTGCAGCAACCCAGATCTCCCTCATACGTCTTTTTTTTTAACTTCAATTTCCGTGTTATAAAAAGACAAAATCTTGACCCTTTCAAAACATTTTTCTTTATTGACCTGACATCAATCATTCGTCAGGAATCAAGGCACAGACCCCAGACGACCGAATTCTTTATATCCACTTAAGTGTCTACTTTAGTAAATTTATCATCCTACGTGATGTTTAACTCCCACGTTCACAACATTCTTCACAAAGTTAAGCCATTGCCAGGCACTCATAGATTTGCATGCCCGGTCTCCAGGATGGGTTTTATTTTAGAGCTTCACACAATATACCTTGACTTTTACCACTCTTTTTCAGTCATTCAATGTAAAAATAGAGCCATTTTTGTGTTTGTATTTTATTTTTATTGTATTGGGACACATATATGTGTCATATGAAAGGCTCTATCAATGCTGCAGTTAACTAAAATTGCAGTATAGGGTCCATATCATCACATTATCATCTTTATACCTAATGTGATAAAAGTATTGCTGTTTTATGGGAAGACAAAAAAAATCGCATTCGTGTACTGTTGTGAACGAATACGAAAAATATAACCATCCACGATGAAGATAACATGAAGAGGTAGGGAAGAAGCACAGAGGCAAATTGTAGACTCTGGCCCTTATTTTGAGTCACCTTCCTCTTCTCGTTCTGCCTGCACATTCGTCAAAGGCTTTAATTTAGAGTAAGAGGTCGGCAATTTGCTGTGTGCCGTCGCTCTATAAAGATGGTGCCTCCTAGAGACCGCGGACGGGTGCCATTCAAGGCTCTTTCTCCTGCTGGTGCTAGGAGAAAGGGGTGCCACCTAGGTTTTGGGTGCTAGGTGAAATCCATATTGCTTAATATTACGGAAGTTATAGTTATTATGACTCTAATTGTCATCCTCACTCCTTCATCATCACTCATTGCACAATAAAGAAACACAGTGATTCAATATCCCCAACGTCATGTACATTATGACACCCGTCGCCAGGCCAAAGCTCCTGCGTCATTTGTGTCATGACACCCGTCCGCAGTGGGTCAGGAGTTTTTCGTGTGTGTGTGTGTGTGTGTGTGTGTGTGTGTGTGTGTGTGTGTGTGTGTGTGTGTGTGTGTGTGTGTGTGTGTGTGTGTGTGTGTGTGTGTGTGTGTGTGTGTGTGTGTGTGTGTGTGTGTGTGTGTGTGGTCTTCAAGAGGAACCTACATATGTGCAATCCCGATATAAAACAATGCTATTACAAACACATCTCTTCTACCAAGACTCGAGTATTGTCGAGTAACATTGGGACCCAAACACGCAATGCAGCTTCAACGAATTTGAACAAGTTAAACACCACGTTCATTCATTCAAACGACAACACTAACACTCCTAGCATGATAATACGCAGAAATCCCTATATCATAAAATCCCTTAGTATATATATTTATGTACAACCTACACCTGAAACACATCCGAAACACGCACACACACGCAAGATTCCTACATATCCATAATGACAGAGGTTCTTACAAACACAAGCAACATTCACGACAGGAATAGGCTCTCTCAACATATCATAGATAGAGCCATAATACCCTGCTTTAGTAACAGGACATATCGTCGTGTTATGCGTCATGAGGCGCCTTAGGAAACTGATACCGAGATTATTAAACAAAACACGAAATAACATTGATATTGATAAAAATTGTCACGTTCACTAAAACAATTTCTATATTTAGATACCAAATATGAAATGCAAAATTATATGCCTTTACATATATTCCTAGATACAAATCTTACAATACAAATAATCCATACAGCATTCTACACACACACACCCATCCACACACACACACACACACACACACCCAAACACACATAGACACCCACCCAAACACACACACATAGACACCCCCCCCCCCACACACACACATACATAGACACACCCACACATACACACATACACACACACACACACACACAACACACACACACACAAATACACACACCAACACACTATGATCATTATGCATTTCAAAGCATGATTTTATGATCTCCTGAACTGAAGCCTCTCTTTTCTTTCGTAAAATTCCCATTAACGTCAGTCTTTAGTAAAATCCGTTTCTAGCTTAGGCCATAAGAACAACCTCGGTTAACGACCACAGAATAAATGACCAATATTGTAAGCATGTGATTTGCTTAAGATTCCTACAGATTGTATATATGTGAGAACTTGGGCAAGTTGTAGAGAAGACATAGCCAAAACGTTATGATATTAGTTGTATTGAAGTTTGGTGATATACTTTCATTTACGATTATTATACAGGTTTCTGCTTAGATGTCGACTTGGCTTTATTAGTTTATTATTTATTATTAGTTTATTATTTATTGGCTTTATTTACAATTCTTACAAATCTTGTAATGCTCAATGATACTTGTACTTAGTTGAAATACGATCATTCTGATTAATTTAATGCATAAAGATTACATACGCGTAATTCTTATATACATTTATGATACTGCATACAGTTAAATCCAACAATGAAATAGGAGACGAAGCTCATCACCATAAGTTCAGTATTGACGTGACTGGCGTTATGTTACGACTCTCACAATACCCAATAACCGTGTTATGCAAGTACCCTGAATCCAAGGCATGGAACCTAAAACAAAAATACATTACCAGTGTGAATAGCAGGGTTTCCAGAAGGAAAAATAAGAATGGAAATTCTGGTTAAGTACACATTGCTATAGTACTGTTATAACCCCTAGAGCTTAAAGTTGTTACATAAGGACTTTGATTACGAGATTGTTATATGCATTGTTGTTACTTATAATGACAGTAAGAATGGTATCATTGATAAAAAGAATGATGGCCATACTATTGTTACTACCACTACTGTTACCATTGTTGAGAACAATGATAGGATATGATAATTTCAAAGATATTAATGATCAGGATGATGGTAATAATAATGATGATGATTAACAATGATCAAAGTAATAATTATTATTATGATAATAATTACAACAATGATGATAATGGCAATGATAACAATAATAATAAAAAGAAATGACTAATACTGAAACGAAGGAGAGTGAAATGCATTTTTCGTCCCTCTCTTATATGACTCTTCACACTAAGTCCCCCCCTCCCCTCCCCACCTTCCCCCCCTCCCCACCTTCCCCGAAAGTTCTCGAGTCGCCCCATTTCCTGGAAGTCTTTGCTAAGCTTCTCATGCAATGCGTGAGGTATAAACGTACACTTGATAATGACCCGAATCTTCATGCATGTTTTTTATTCGATTTCTTTTATCTATCTCTTTTCCTTTTCTTCTCCTCATTTCCCTTTCTCTGAAATTTTCTCTAATTTTAGTTCCTTCTTTTTTTAACTTCTATTTCTATTTTTTAACATCTTCTACTTCTATTTTTTGACTTCTTTTACTTCTATTTTTTGACTTCTTTTACTTCTATTTTTTGACTTCTACTTCTATTTTTTGACTTCTTCTACTTCTATTTTTTGACTTCTACTTCTATTTTTTTCTCGTTGTTATTGTAATGTAATGATTGCGTGTTCAGAGAAACTGCGATAGGGCATATATAAAAAGGCAATATATATAAATGAATATATAGATAAAATATATATATATATATATATATATATATATATATATACAGTATATACAGATGAATAGATAGATAGATATGATATATATGTATACAAAAGAAGCAATATAATGATATAAATAAAATAATATAATGATAATATATATTATATATATATAT
>BOPN01003795.1:25000-32500 GCA_017312705.2 Penaeus japonicus | reverse complement strand
TTAAACAAGAGAAGCCGCCTTCGTATTAAGTCTCCGGAGCTTAAAACCCACGTTTCACTATCTGACTCTTTCGGTCGCTCCTCCCCCCTTCTTGTCTATCTTTTCCTTTTTATCCCTTTCGCTTTTTTCTGAGAATTTGAATGGAAGTCTTTCATGATTCCTGGAAACTTCTATTTTTTCACGGATAGCCAAAAATGAAACAGTAGATGCAAAACATGAAGATAAAGAGCTGGGATACTATTTTTTTTTTTTTTTCTTGTTGAGGAACGAGTCTCAAAGATTAACATTTCTTTCAATACAGCCTTCTGTTGATATGTTTTCTCTACCTTCTTGTATCTTTCTGCCCTTTTCTAGTTTCAAAGTCGTTATATACTAATAACAGTACTGACAGATTATGTTTTTTATGACCAATTATATCACGGGAAGAGTTTTGACGTCATTATCTCTTTTAGAAAACGTGTTTAGACGCTGTACTCCCGTGCTCATGTTCCACGTGCGTGTTAAAGGTTATGCTATGATTAGAACACGTTTCAGGACATTCACGGGGGTCACGAAAGAAAAATCACGACCCCCTCTACAGAGCTACCTTCGTTACCTTCGTGCAAGGGATGGAGGTCTCTCTCTCTCTCTCTCTCTCTCTCCATGTTCATTCTTTCTCTCTCTCTCTCTCTCTCTCTCTCTCTCTCTCTCTCTCTCTCTCTCTCTCTCCATGTTCTCCATAACTGTATATCTGTCAACTGCTTATCTATTCATGATTATCTTTTTCTCTCTCTCTCTCTCTCTCTCTCTCTCTCTCTCTCTCTCTCTCTCTCTCTCCATGTTCATTCTTTCTCTCTCTCTCTCTCTCTCTCTCTCTCTCTCTCTCTCTCTCTCTCTCTCTCTCTCTCTCTCTCTCTCTCTCTCTCTCTCTCTCTCTCTCTCTCTCTCTCTCTCTCTCTCTCTCTCTCTCTCTCTCTCTCTCTCCATGTTCATTCTTTCTCTCTCTCTCTCTCTCCATGTTCATTCTTTCTCTCTCTCTCTCTCTCTCTCTCTCTCTCTCTCTCTCTCTCTCTCTCTCTCTCTCTCTCTCTCTCTCTCTCTCTCTCTCTCTCTCTCTCTCTCTCTCTCTCTCTCTCTCTCTCTCTATCCATGTTCATTCTTTCTCTCTCTCTCTCCATGTTCATTCTCTCTCTCTCTCTCCATGTTCATTCTTTCTCTCTCTCTCTCTCTCCATGTTCATTCTCTCTCTCTCTTTCTCTCTCTCTCTCTCTCTCTCTCTCTCTCTCTCTCTCTCTCTCTCTCTCTCTCTCTCTCTCTCTCTCTCTCTCTCTCTCTCTCTCTCTCTCTCTCTCTCTCTCTCTCTCTCTCTCTCTCTCTCTCTCTCTCTCTCTCTCTATTTATCTATCTCTCTCTCTCTTCTCTCTCTCTCTCTCTCTCTCTCTCTCTCTCTCTCTCTCTCTCTCTCTCTCTCTCTCTCTCTCTCTCTCTCTCTCTCTCTCTCTCTCTCCCTATTTATCTATCTATCTCACTCATTCTCTTTCTCTCTCTCTCTCTCTCTCTCTCTCTCACACACACACACACACATACACACAGAGTTCCCAGGAACTTTATATTGCACATCAACATAAAATATTTAATGTCTTACGCAGTTGTTTATATCTACTATTGTTTACAAACATTTACCTAAATGGAAGTAGCTCATAAGCCAAAATGAAGAGACTTCACAGCAAGCAAAAGACAAATGAGAGGTACACTCTTTGCGTAATGAAGTACATACAAAAACACCTCTTTACTTACTTAGTATGTCGAGGGAGAAGGACGAGGAGGAGCTGCTTCTCGGGGAGTCCGGCTTCCTGTAGTTGTCGTCGTCGTCGTCAATCATCGGGATCTTGAGCTTCCTGTAGCGTGTCCCTTGTTTGAAGTCCCACCCCCTTCGCTGCTCGAGGAGGAGTGGCTTCCTTTCGTTCGCAGTAGAGCTCTTGCTGGCTTTCTTCTTGTCGGTTGGCTTCTGCGCGCTGTGCTTCCCCTTGCCGACTGGGCCGTTGGAGGACTTCTGGACCTTGTTTTCGGCGAGGTGAAGCGCGTTCTTGGAAGGGGTGTGCTTGTGTTCCTCGTGCAGGTTGTGGTTCCAGCAGGCGGCGATGCGCTTCTCTCGGTCCTGCAGGGCGCTCCAGTCCCCGGACTTGACGAGGTGTTCGTGGAACCGCTTCGGCGCGGGGGGTCGGTTGCCGTTCTTGTCGTGGCTTCCCTCGTCGTAGACGCCGTTGCCCAGCGTCACCAGCTCCTTGATCACGGCCTCCGCCTTGTTCATGTTGTCCGTCAGGAAGAGTCTGCGCGGCATTTTGCAGTCCCCGGCGAAGGCGTCCGCCGCGAGGGGCCTGAGGTTGGTCAAGTCCACGGGGTCGGGGCTGAGGATGTTGTCCAGGGGCCCGTTGCTCCCGGGGCTGGCGTTCTGCAGGTAGCTCGTCTCCTCCTTGTTGATGGGCAGCCCGAGGCTCTGGTGCGGGCTGGCCGGGTACGAGCCGGGGGACAGCGGCGTGTTCGGGGGCGGCACGAGGTCAGGGCTGAGCGGGTTGGGGTCCGGGGTCTGACCCGACATCGGGCTCTTGTGGCGCTTGGGGCTGGAGGGGGTCGAGAGGGGGGACAGGGGGGTGTTGGGCGGCGGCGTGAGGTTCGGCGTGACGGGGGAATGCTGGCTGCTGTCGGTGGCGGCAGCGGCGGCGGTAGCGGTGGCGGCGGCGGCGGCGTAGCACTCGGCGGACGACGCGAGCGGGGAGGTGACGAGGCCGGCGAGGTTCTGCGAGATGGAGGGCATGGACTGGCTGGCGGGGATGGTGGGCCGCAGCGGCGCAGGCAGATTGTCGGGCAGACACTCGTCGTCGGTGTCGAGGAAGAGCGGGTTGACGGTGCCGAAGCTGCTGGCGTCGGTCTCAAAGGCGCCCGGCGAGCTCTTGGAGGCCGAGGCGCTGGGCGTGAAGGCAGTGGTGGCGGTGGAGGAGGACGACACCGCCGCCGCGCCCTCGCTGGCGCCGTTGCTCGCCATTCCACGCAAGGTCACGGGCTGGCAGGAGCTCGAGGAACTCTTGCTGGACTTTAGAGGCCTGATCCTACTCATGGGGAAAGGACGAGTCGCGGGAGGTCATGTAGGATGCCTTCCGTCCACTCCCGGTCATTGACGCCCCGAGGGTCGTCGCCGGTCTGGGGAGCGACACTGAGCTGAAGCTGTGGAGGAGAGTCGTCCCACTGACGGAGGATCAAATAGTTCTCTGCTACTCTAAGCTGTTTACGGCGATGGCCACCGACGCTTGATGTATTCGCAAATTAAAAAGTCATCTTGATAGCTGTCTAATTCCAATCCTAATAGCCGAAGGGTTCAAGACATTAATTATGGATACTGTGGACCAGAGTCGGCTTCTCCCGACCTCATTCACATCGGCTGCTCTCCAGCTGGTCGACACACGAACCTCTGTCGCCGACCCGCAGCGCTTTGATGCTAAATCCGCCGTGCTCAAAATACCCGAGAAGGCCGGAAGGTCGTCTTTAACTCCACTCAGAAGTCCTGCAGCCACCAGAAGTCATTTCCTCGCCACTCACGCCGGGGCAGCTGAGCGAGCGGGAGAGGAGGAGGAGCACCACCTCGGAGGAGGAAGACGGAGGCAGCGGGACAGCCGGAGTTCGCTCGCGTGACGGAGGCTTCGAGGCGGCCGGAATACCTGGTTCCTCACGTGCTCGGAGGGAGCTCAATCAATAGGAGAAACCGTCGCTCCACATCGCACACTTCGTCTCCCTCTCTTCCTCTGTCTCGCCATGTATGTCTCTTCTTTCGATTTTTTTGGATCCGCTTTCTTCAACGTCTCTTTTCCTTTTTTTTTTTTTTCCTCCCTTTCTTTCCTTTTGTGTCTCTCTCTCTTCCCCTCGTTTATTTTTTCTCTCTCCCTCTTTCTCTTGATCTGCTTCTTCGGTTAGAATCCTAAGGGTTGAATGATCATGCAGAATCGTGCAAATGATCTTCTGCTTTTTTTCACTAATTATCCTGCTTTCGTCTCGGTAAAGCAAGAGTGTCTTGTTTTGATCACAAATTTACTTCAGGATTTTCTGGTTTATCTTTATCCTCTTCCTTTATTTTTATTTTTTATTTTTTTGTTTCGTTAATCACTCAACTCTGAAACAGATTAATGTTCGATTTAGAAGAAAGAAACAAACAAACCAAAAAACACACCACAATTATAAGATTAAAAATAACAAAAAAAAGAACACCACCAGAAAGATTTTTATATCAAAGAGAACTAAAAGAAAAAAAAAACGAATTGCAATTTTAAAAAAATAAAACGATTAGAGTTACCAAAAATAAAAAATAAAAAATAATGATAATTAAACAAAATATACATATAGCTAAGTTGACCCAAAAGTTCAATTTGAAAGATGGATAAAAAATAACTTTGGCGTAGGAGAGGGAGGAGGAGGAGGAGGAGGAGGAGAGGGAGTGCCGGAGGGAAGGGGGAAGGGGGAAGGGGGAAGGGAGTGGGGGGGGTGTCACGTGATCGAAGTGTGAAGCTACTGTTGTGGGTGTCGTTCTGCCGTGGTGTTCGGGTGACATTTACTGGGTGGGGGAAGGGGGAGGGAGGAGGGAGGAGGGGAAGAGGCAGGAGGGAGAGAGGAGGGAGGAGGGGAAGAGGAGGAGGAGGAGGAGGAGGAGGAGGAGGAGGAGGAGGAGGAGGAGGGAGAGAGAGAGAGAGGAAGAGAGAGAGAGGAAGGGAGGGAGGGAGGGAGGAAGGAGGAAGGAGGAAGGAGGAGGGAGGGAGAAGAGGGAAGGAAGAAGGAAGAGGAGGGACAGAGGAGGAAGGAGGAGGAAGGGAAAGGAAAGAGGGGAGGGGAAAAGGGGAGGAAAGAGAGGAGGGAGGAGGGAGGAGGAGGGAGGAGGAGGGGAGAACAAAGGAGGGAGAGAAAATGGAATATGGAAGAAGAGAGATAGGGGAAAAGACCGATAGATGGGGGGAGAGGGAGGGGCTCTGAAGAGTAGAAGAGAGAGACAGATGGAGAGAGAGAGAGAGAGAGAGAAGAGAGAGAAGAGAAGAGAGAGAAGAAAGAGAAGAGAAGAGAAGAGAAGAAAAGAGAAGAAGAAGAAAGAGAGAAGAGGAAGGAAGGAAAGAAGAAGACAGAGAGATGAGGGGGGGGAAGAGAAAATGTGTGTGAAGAGAGAGAGGGAGAAGGAGCAAAAAGAAGGAAGAAAGACAGAGAGAGAGAGAAGAAGAAGAGGAAAGAAAAGAAAGAAGGAAGAGAGAGAGAGAAGAAAGAAGAAGAAGAAGAAGAAGAAGAAAGAAGAAAGAAGGAAGAGAGGAAGAAGAAAGAGAGAAAGAGAGAGAGAGAGAGAGAGGAGAGGGAGGAGAAAGGAGAGAAGAGAGAGAGAGAGAGAGAGAGAGAGAGAGAGAGAGAGAGAGAGAGAGAGAGAGAGAGAGAGAGAGAGAGAGAGAGAAAGAGAGAGAAAAGAGAGAGAAAGAGAGAGAGAGAGAGAGAGAGAGAGAGAGAGAGAGAAAGAGAGAGAGAGAGAGAGAGAGAGAGAGAGAGGGAGAGAGAGAGAGAGAGAGAGAGAGAGAGAGAGAGAGAGAGAGAGAGAGAGAGAGAGAGAGAGAGAGAGAGAGAGAGAGAGAGAGAGAGAGAGAGAGAGAGAGAGAGAGAGACAGAGACAGAGACAGAGACAGAGACAGAAGACAGAGACAGAGACAGAGACAGAGACAGAGACAGAGACAGAGACAGAGACAGAGACAGAGACAGAGACAGAGACAGAGACAGAGACAGAGACAGAGACAGAGACAGAGACAGAGACAGACAGACAGATAGACAGACAGACAGAGAGAGAGAGAGAGAGAGAGAGAGAGAGAGAGAGAGAGAGAGAGAGAGAGAGAGAGAGAGAGAGAGAGAGAGAGAGAGAGAGAGAGAGAGAGAGAGAGACAGAGACAGAGACAGAGACAGAGACAGAGACAGAGAGAGAGAGAGAGAGAGAGAGAGAGAGAGAGAGAGAGAGAGAGAGAGAGAGAGAGAGAGAGAGAGAGAGAGAGAGAGAGAGAGAGAGAGAGAGAGAGAGAGAGAGAAAGAGAGAGAGAGAGAGAGAAAGAGAGAGAGAGGGGGGAGGAGACAGGCAGACAGACAGACAGACTGAGAGAGAGAGAGAGAGAGAGAGAGAGAGGGAGAGGGGGGGAGACAGATAGACATACAGAGAGACATACAGAGAGCAAGAGAGACATACAGAGAGAGCAAGAGAAAGAGAGACAAACAAACAGACAGACAGACAGGTAGCCAAAGCAAGAAACAGCAGCGCATAGACGTCAGAACTTCTGACAGAATCGGGGTATTCGAAGCCAAGGATAGTAAATGAATAGAAATTGTAATCAATAAAAGACAAGGAACATGAATGCCTTATTGGGAGAGAGAGAAAAAAAACTAAACTAAAGACTCGAAGACCGAAGAGATGTTGTTGAATGATGGCAAGACAAAATTGAAAATTGGAAAAAAAGTGAGGAAAAAAAATACAAAAAAACTAAATTCTTCGGTTAAAAAAACAGGCGCGGAAAGAGAGGTTTGCGTGTGTTAACTTCACTTCGCTCTTCTTCGTTTTGTTCAAATACAAGAGAGGGAAAAAAAACTCTATCTTCAGATTTTTATAAGAGAGAGAAAAAAAAACGAAAAGAAAAACGACAAAGGGAAATCAAAATAAAAAAAGGGGGAAAGAAATGGAAGCGAGAGAAAGGATAGGATAGCAGAAAATAAAAATAAAAATATGGTGCAATGGTGCAATTCCACGATACTTAATGACCGGAATACATACAGGGGGGAACACGTGACACATTCAAGACATTTGCAGACGGAGGGAGAGGGGGGAGGGGGAAGGGGTGGAGGGAGAGGAGACAGAGAACTAGGGAGGGGAGACGGGAAAGGAGGAAGGAGGAGGGGGGGGGACAAACTTTATGCTTAGTTGCCAAGAATCAATAAACAGTAACGTGCAGAGCAGAGCCACATCGATCTCGCTCCGAATCGTCCTAAACACACAGGATAAGCTCCTAAAAGAGGATACCACCTAATTGCAGCGTCCACACGTGCAAGCGCTCTCCTTGCAACCGTGCACGCCTCGGCTATGCACGTAAGCCCCAGCTGGACTGAAGCGAGGCCTCCTGACTGTCGAGGGCTTCGTGTGAGCGCATTGAACATGTTCTCGATTCCAGCGTCGACGGGGCTTTTGTTCTGAGAAATCGGAGAGTAACTCATTAAAATCTTAAAGTTGAAGTCATCACCACAACCACTGTCTTAGTGTCTCTCTCTTCTCTTTCTCTCTCTCTCTCTCTTTTTTTTTTTTTTTTTTAATTATCATTATCATTATCATAGTTACTTGTCTCCGATTTTGTGTGTTCTTTTTCGTCTGTGTTTGTTTTTTGTTTGTTTTTTGCCTTTTCAGATTCACAAGTTATTTGTAATTTATGCAGACAGATTTTTTTTTTTTATTTATCGTCTTAGCCAAGTTTGGACACT
>BOPN01003794.1:143557-146573 GCA_017312705.2 Penaeus japonicus | reverse complement strand
TGATAAAAAAAGTGATATAAGATATACAAAATGTAAAATGTGTGTGTGTGTGTGTGTGTGTGTGTGTGGGAAAAGCAGATGCAAAGATGCGGGATCTACAGGACAAAAGGACAGCGAGATGAGGGGCGTAGAGGGTGACTCAAATCCTTAGTACACACTCATACACACATTCATATATTCTTACACAAACCTTGTGCATATGCATGTATGTGTGTACGTACGTTTTTGCACATGTGGGAGAGAGTCCACAAACATACACCAACATCCAGAATAACAACCAAACATATACATACCTCGACCCCCCCCCCCCCCTCTTTCCCCTTCCCCTCGTTCCCTCTCCCACTCCCAACCCCCCCTCCCATCCTCCACCGCCCCTCCTCCCATCCTCCCCCTCCCCCCTTACCCCCTCCGACACAGGTAGCCAAAATAAACACCTTTTGAAGACCGCTCATAATCCCAGCCCTAACAGCTGACCTGCGGAGAGGTGTCCTGACCTACTGACCTGCTTTAGCCTCTCAATCCATCCCTTGTCCTGCTCGTGTTTACATCTCCATCGCGAATTCGTGAGTAATTAGCGCACCTGAGACGAGCGGCGGCGGGAGAGCGTGTCTGAGGGCGTGTCGGGGGTCGGTCGGGGTCTGTCGGGGTCTGTCGGGATCGGTCGGGGCTACAGAGAGAAATTTTGTTTTGGTGTTAATATATTCGTTTTGATTGTGTGTCCTTTTTTGTTTTTCTTTTTTTTATTTTAATTCTTTTTCTGTTTTTTTTTTCATTTATATTACTTTCTTTTTCTTTCTTTCTTTTTTTTCTTTTTTTATTTCATTCGTTTCTTTCTTTCTTTCTTTTTTCTTTCTTTCTTTCTTTTTTCTTTCATTCGTTTCTTTAGTTCTTTCTTTTTCTTTTTATTTCTCACTTTTACTTTTTCTTTCTTCTTTTCTCTCTTTCTTGCTATCTGCTTCCTTCTTTCATTTTCTTTCTTTCTTTTTTTCTATTTCCGTCTTTCTTTATTTTCTATCCTTTCTTTTTTATACTTCTTTCTTTCCTATTTTATTTCCTTCTTTCTTCCTTTTCTTGTTTCTCTTTCTTTTCTGTCTTTCTGTTTCCTTTTAATTCTCTCTTATCTTCTTATCTTTGCTCTTCCTCCTGTTTATTGATAATTTTTCTTATTCATTCTTTCATAAATTAAGAAAATGGAAAACGAAGGAAAAAAGAAGAATAAGAAATATATGAATGAAAGAAAATGTAGATTAACAAAATGAATGAATAAATGAATAAATGAATAATAATTTATGATTTTTTTCAGTCTGTTCATTTTCTTTTCTTTGTTTTTTGTTTTTTTCGTGTTTTTTCTTCCTCACCTGTACCCCCCCTACCCCTTCCCCCTCCCCCACCTCCCCTTCCTCCTCTCATATTCTCCTTCTTTTGTCTTCGCTCTCTCTCTCTCTCTCTCTCTCTCTCTCTCTCTCTCTCTCTCTCTCTCTCTCTCTCTTCCTCTTCCTTCCTCTAGTTTTTCTTCTTTTTTCTCCTTCTTCTCCCTCTTTCCTTCATTCTATTTCCCCCCATCTCCTCCTCCTCCTCCTTTTCCTTCTTCTACCTTCATCTCTCCTCCTCCTCCTCCATTCCCCTCTTCTTCTACCTCACTTCTTGCCCCCTCCCTCCCCCCATTCCATCCCCATCTCCCCTCCCTACCCCATCCTCCTATCCCCCCTCACTCCCCCCAACCCTCTGCCCCTTCTACCTCCCCTCCCTCCCCCCACCTCCCATCGGCTAGGACCAACCGCTGTTGCTCATAGATTTCACTTTCTTAATACAACTGGTATAGCCTGTGAGAGACATGGCCGATTTTTTTAAAAACTCTCTCTCTCTCTCTCTTTCTCTCTCTATCTATCTCTCCCTCTCTACCTATTTCTCTCTCTCTCTTTCTCTCTCCCTTTCTATTTTTTTTCTCTATCTCTCTCTCTCTCTATCTATCTATCCATCTATCTATCTATCTCTCATAGATTTATCTCTCTCTATCTATCTCTTTCTTTATTTTATCTTTCCTTCTGTCTATTCCTCCGTCTTATCTTTTCCCTTTTTCCTTCGTATTTTCTCTCTCTCTCTCTCTCTGTCTCTTTCTTTTTCTCTTTATCTATTTTATCTGTCTTTCTTTGTATCTCCCTGTCTTTTTCGTATTGTCTCTCTCTCTTTCTCTTTCTCTTTGTTTCTCTATTTCTCTCTCCGATTAAAATGATATAGATAGTTTTTTCTGTAGATATAAAGAATGATGGTAATGATAGTAATAATAATGATAATGATACTGATAACTATAAAGATAATAATATTGATAATAGTAATAGTAATAGTAATGATATAGTAACAATGTTAATAAAAATAATAAAAAATGATAATGATAATGGTAATAATGATAACAATAATGATAATAATAATAATAATAATAATAATAATGATAATGATAATAACGATAATGCTGATAATCATAATAATGCTGATAATAATAATAATAACAATAATGATGATAATAATAATGAGAAAAAGATAATGATGATAATAATCTTTACAAATCAAGCGGCATCACAGATTCAAAATGGCGGACGAATTCCGCCTGAATTTCACTTTTTGCGCCGCGCTCATTCACCACACGTCTGGAGGGGTTGCTTAAGCTACGGACGTGGGAGCATGTGCTTGGATCTGTGGGCGTGAGAGGAGGTGTGTGTGTGTGTGTGTGTGTGTGTGAAGGGGGATGTGTGTGTGTGTGTGTGTGTGTGTGTGTGTGTGTGGAGGGGGATGTGTGTGTGTGTGTATGCTTGTATTTTTGTGCGTGCGTGCGGTTGCTATGATAATGATAATTAAAATCTGAATAGCATAGTCCTTAAGATAAAAGGACTATGCTATATATATATATATATATATATATATATATATATATATATATATATATATAAATATATATATATATATATATATATATATATATATATATATATATATATATATATATTATTATTCAATTACA
>BOPN01003794.1:136057-138557 GCA_017312705.2 Penaeus japonicus | reverse complement strand
CTTCCTCCCCCAGAGAATCTTCAAATCGTCTTCAAATTTCCTTTTCTGGTTCAGCGTAACACAAGACGGCCGGAAGGTTTTAGGCGCGGTCAGGGATTCACCCGCGGGAGGGAGGGATGGAGAGGGTGGGGGGAGGGTAGGAGGGAAGGAGGGTGGGAGAGGGTAGGAGGGTGGTGGGAGAGGGGAAGGGAGGGAGGGAGGGTGGTGGAGGAGGGGGAGGGAGGGAGAGGGTAGGAGGGAAAGAGGGGGAGGGAAGGAGGGTGGTGGGAGGGGGGAGGGAAGGAGGGTGGTGGTAGAGGGGGAGGGAAGGAGGGTGGTGGGAGAGGGGGAGGGAGGGAGAGGGTAGGAGGGAAAGAGGGGGGGAGGGAAGGAGGGTGGGAGGGAAGGAGGGTGGGAGGGAAGGAGGGTGGGAGGGAAGGAGAGGGAGGGAAGGAAGGAGGGAGGGATGGAAGGAGAGGGAGGGAGGGAAAGTGAGGGGGAGAAAGGGGGAGGGTGGGAGTGAGGGAAGGAGGGGAAAGAAGGGAGAAAGTGAAAAGAGAGCGAGAGCGACAGAGACAAGGACAGAGAGAATGAAAGAAAGAAGTGGGTAAATTTATAGAAGGAGCGCATCAGTAGAACATCTTTAATTTTTAATTAAAATTCATCATCTCAATATTCCAATGATCACGCTGTGAAACTAAAACAGAGAATGAAATGTGAAAGACAAGTGAGCATCAATGAAGCACATTATCTAGATTCCAATCCAAAGATGAAAGTATGGAACCCTCAATGTTTTCATCACAATCTATGTCAAGAATCTAACCTTTGAACCTCTAATACATTTCATAATCAATTCCACAAAGAGAAGAAAAAAAAAGACTAAAAGATATAGACGGACGGAAATACACGGACAAGTGAGCATCGATGTCACGCAAATTTGATACGCATTCGAATCTCATTATTCAATAGATTCCATGTAAACAATAGACGACTGGGAATGTCAAGGACAAGTGAGCATCGGCGCGTGAGACAGGAAAGCGTATTTACATTCGGTTCAGTGAAAGTAAAGTAGATTTAGGAAAACATTCAGTAGTCTTGTGGGAAGCTAGGAGAGGGATTCCAACTTATGCATAATTTCAAGGACATTTTTGGGAAGGAATTTTACGGTCGAGAACGTCATTCAAACGATTTTGGGAGGTTATAGATAAGGAGGATTGAAATCTCTTATAATGAATAATGGAGCATCATGTAAAGCTAATTCTACACATTTATCTTTACGTTGAAGGTTGAAAAAAATCATAATTCGTAATCTTTTATTTAGAATTGGCTTTGTATTATATTCCAACATCATAATTCGTAATCGTAGTAGTAGTAGTAATAAAAAAATATAGCAATAATAATAATGATAATGACAGTAGTAATAATTATCATAATAACATCAGTAATGATAATAGTAGTAATAATGTTGATGAATATAATGATGATGATGATTATTATGATAATAATGTTGATGATTATGATGATGATTATATTTATGATGATGGTGATGATAATGATAATAATTATGATGATGATGATGGTGATGATGATAATGATGATGAATTTGGTAATGGGTGTGTATAGGCAGAGGAGGTGGAAGAGGAGGAGCGGGATAGGGGGGGAGGGGATGTGGCCTAAGGGTATGAGGGAAGGGGGAGAGGAGGAGGAGGGAGGAGGGAGGAGGGAGGTGAGAGGTGAGAGTAAGGGGAGGGAGAGAGGAGGAGGAGGGAGGAGGGAGGTGAGAGTAAGGAGAGGGAGAGAGGAGGAGGAGGGAGGTGAGAGGTGAGAGTAAGGGGAGGGAGAGAGGAGGAGGAGGGAGGAGGGGGAGGTGAGAGTAAGGGGAGGGAGAGAGGAGGAGGAGGGAGGAGGGAGGTGAGAGTAAGGGGAGGGAGAGAGGAGGAGGAGGGAGGAGGGAGGTGAGAGTAAGGGGAGGGAGAGAGGAGGAGGAGGGAGGAGGGAGGTGAGAGTAAGGGGAGGGAGAGAGGAGGAGGAGGGAGGAGGGAGGTGAGAATAAGGGGAGGGAGAGAGGAGGAGGAAGGAGGTGAGAGGTGAGAGTAAGGGGAGGGAGAGAGGAGGAGGAGGGAGGAGGAAGGTGAGAGTAAGGGGAGGGAGAGAGGAGGAGGAGGAGGAGGAGGAGGGAGGTGAGAGTAAGGGGGAAGGAGAGAGAAGTAAGAAGGGAAGGGAAGGAGAATAGAAGGAAAGAGGAAGAGAGGTGAATAGAGGACGTAAGAGATGATGGAGGAGGAAAAAGTAAGGGGGGTGAGAAGGGATGAGATGGGGGGGGGAGTAGAAGGAAGACGAGGGAGTACTGGTAAGGAGTAAAGAGTAGGAGTGAGGAAGGGGGAGGGGGAGGGAAGGGAGGGAAGTGTGGGAGGACTGTCTAAGGGAGGGAAAGGGGGGAGGTCCGAGGGACACGAGGGGAGGAGGGGAAGGACTCAGGCAGGGAGGGGGAAGGTAGGAGAAGGACCCAGGCAGGGAGGGG
>BOPN01003794.1:121057-126057 GCA_017312705.2 Penaeus japonicus | reverse complement strand
TTGAATTATCGTAAATATAAGGTGGCTTTTTAAAACCATGTACCTCCTGTATATGGCGCGTCTTCAAACCGCAAAATGTCTTTTTTAAACTTCTGTCTTCCCACTAGATTTGATGTATGGTTTGCTAATTCGTTCATCCGCACGCGATGTCTGTATGACGAGAAATATATTGTATTCGCGCTCCGAGATAAATACTTTATGGGTGTTTGTGGAAACGTGGTTGACTAATGAGGTGATGCCATCTGTTGGTGGTATGCGTAAGTGAGAAAACTTTTGGCGTCACAAGAATTTTCATTTGAGACGGGGCGAGTTACTCTTCCTCAAGTCAACCAACAACTTTCATTGTAAAGTAGCGAATGCAAAACCAATCATTACTCTTTATTGCATTTGCCTTTCATTTGCATTCATCATTCCAATTTTGAAATAAATCAGAACCTGTTCAAACAGACAAAAGAAGCACAAGAAGTCCAAACCAATTTTCCAGTGCAATTTTCCCGCGTTTTCTCATCTAACGCAATTTTCCTCGAGATAAAAAAAAAGAAAAAAGAAGAACAAAAAAAAATATATATAGAAAAAAATATATAAAACAATCATATAACACGATACAAACGATAAACTGATGTCTGTTAATTCACGTATAATCTACTAAACTAAAAAAAATCAAATGTTTATAGATTAGCTAAAATTGAGAAAGCAAATGGAAAGATGACACACCCATCTTGTAATGGCATTTAACTTCATTATCTAACTTCTTTTCCTATTCTGTATCCAATCTAATCACGTTAATCTTCAAATTTCTTTCTCGTTTCCATCATTGTCATCTTTCTTCATTACCTTTTCATTCCATTTGTTTCCTTTTTCTACATTTTTGGTAAATATATATGAAATACCTATTCGCATAATTATAACAATTGTTATGATAATAGTGATGATAGTAATAATAATGATAACAATAATAATGATGATGACGTTGATGATGATGATGATAACAATAATGACGATTATAATAACAATGAAAATAACAAGAAAAGAGAAGAATGATAAAACCACAATAATAACAGTATTACCAATAATCACGAACAATTTAATACACAAACAACAGTAAACAACAGCGAAATAATAGGGGAAAAAATTACATTGCAAAGGCGGCGGTTTCATTGCACGGTTATTGCAAAGTCACAGTAGTTATTGTACCCGCGCCATGTTATTTATCTGTCGCTCAAACAGCCGTTCCCGTTTATACGATAGAACAAAATTGCAAGATGATGTGTGATAGAATAAAGCTACATGTATTATTACTGGATTATATATGATGCAACTATGCATGATTGCAGAGTCTTGAACGAAATGTATTGGTTAAGTGTATCAGATGTCGATTAACTATTACGAGAAAATGAGGTGATATATTGTAAATGTTTATCTTTTTTCTTTGATTATTGCATGCAAGTATCTCTTTCTCTGTTTTTTTTTATGCGTTTTGTTTCGTCTTTATGTTGTTTTTTTTTCGCCAAATAGTTAGTATCTCTCGTAATTTGTTTGATTGTTTTTTTTTTCCCTCTTTGACTTTATATTCTCTCTGTTTTCTTATTTATCTCTTTATTTGTATATGTATGTTTATATGTGTGTGTGTCTATCTGTCTATTTGTGTGTCAACCAATCAACCCAAAGCAAGAGAAAGTTTGTTTTTAAGTTCATGGGAAATTTTTAGATAACCTTGACGTGCACTATTGCTCCCCCTCCCCCTCCCCTTTCCCCCTTTCTTCCCCTATCCCCTTATTCCCTTCTCCCTTAACCCTCCACCCCTTCGCCTTATCCCCCCCCCTCACCTCTCTTTACTATCCCCTCCCCTCCCCCTCCCCCTCCCTCTGCCCTCCCTCTCCCCCTCCCCCCCGATCTCACCAGCTGACGAATTCTCCGAACAAGATCATTAGCGATCTCTCTCTTCTTTTCTTTCTCTTTTTCTCTTTCTTCCTTCCTTCCTTTCTTTCTTTCTCTTTTTTTTTATTATTTCTCTCTTTCTTTCTTTATCTCTCTTTATTTCTTTCTTTCTTTCTTTTTCTTTCTCTCTCTCTTTCTCCCTTTCTTTATCTCTTTCTTCCTTCTTTTCTTTCTTTCTCTTTTTCTTTCTTTCTTTCTTTCTCTCTCTCTCTCTCTATTTCTTTCTTTCTTTCTGACTTTCTTTCTCTCTCTCTTTCTTTCTTGCTTTCTTTCTCTCTTTCTTTCTTTTTTTTCCTCTCTCTCTCTCTCTCTCTCTCTCTCTCTCTCTCTCTCTCTCTCTCTCTCTCTCTCTCTCTCTCTCTCTCTCTCTCTCTCTCTCTCTCTCTCTGTCTCTCTTTTTTCTCTCCTCTCTTTTCTCTCTCTCTCTTCTCTCTCTCCTCTCTTCTCTCTCTCTCTCTCTCTCTCTCTCTCTCTCTCTCTCTCTCTCTCTCTCCTCCCTTTTATCTCTCTCTCTCTCTCTCTCTCTCTCTCTCTCTCTCTCTCTCTCTCTCTCTCTCTCTCTCTCTCTCTCTCTCTCTCTCTCTCTCTCTCTCTCTCTCTCTCTCTCTCTCTCTCTCTCTCTCTCTCTGTCTTTTTCTCTCTCCTCACTTTTCTCTCTCTCTCTTCTCTCTCTCCTCTCTTCTCTCTCTCTCTCTCTCTCTCTCTCTCTCTCTCTCTCTCTCTCTCTCTCTCTCCCTTTTCTCTCTCTCTCTCTCTCTCTCTCTCTCTCTCTCTCTATCCTCTCTCTCTTTCTTTCTTTCTGTATTCTCTTACTCTCTCTCTCTCTTTCTTTTCCTTATATATCTCCTTTCTTTTTCTCTTTCTCTCTCTTTCTTTAACTCTTTCTCTCCCCCCCTCCCCCCCCTCTCTCTCTCTCTCTCTCTCTCTCTCTCTACTCCCTTTTCTCTCTCTCTCTCTCTCTCTCTCTATCCTCTCTCTCTTTCTTTCTTTCTGTATTCTCTTACTCTCTCTCTCTCTCTCTTTTCCTTATATATCTCCTCTCTTTTTCTCTTTCTCTCTCTTTCTTTAACTCTCTCCCTCCCTCCCTCTCTCTCTCTCTCTCTCTCTCTCTCTCTCTCTCTCTCTCTCTCTCTCTCTCTCTCTCTTTCTTCCCCTTCCTCCCCCCTTCCCACCCACCCTCCCCCCTTCCCACCCACCCACCCTCCCACCCACCCTCCCCCCTTCCCACCCACCCTCCCTCCCACCCACACATCCACCCTCCCTCCCACCCACCAACCCTCCCTCCCTCCCACCCTACCCACCCACCCTCCCTCCCTCCCTCCCTCTCACCTGGCACACCTCTTGACGTGATAATCTGCCGTAATCTGACACTCCGTAACGGCGCATCTGACAGCAGGGAAGAGGATCCGGTGTGATGAAGGAGCCGCGATCGTGACGGCAATGAAAGCCAATTTGCGAGAGAGGATTAGCGGGGCTGATCGCGCGTCCGAATCCCATGATGTGGATTTATTTTTTATTTTTTATTTTTTTGCATGTTTTTTGCTTTTTGTTTTTTGTTTTTTGGTTATGTATGTATGTATGTATATATATATATATATATATATATATATATATATATATATATATATATATATATACATATATATGTATATATATGTGTGTGTGTGTGTGTGTGTGTGTGTTTGTATATATATATATATATATATATATATATATATATATATATATACATATATATATTTATATATATATGTATATATGTATATACATATATATATATATATATATATATATATATATATATATACATGATCATATATATATATGTATATATATATATATATATATATATGTATATATGTATATACATATATGATCATATATATATATGTATATATATATATATATATATATATATATATATATATATATATATATATGTATATATGTATATACATATATGATCATATATATATTATTATATATATAGACATATACATAGAGAGAGTGAAAGAGAGGGAGAGAGAGAGAGGAGGGGGATGAGAGAGAAAGGGAGAAAGGGAAAGAGTAAACATGAAGTAAAGATATATGTGAATAAGTATGAACGGAAATACGCGGGTGTGTATGTAAGAGGAAGTGTCAGTAAATAAATACATAAATAAATCAGATTTTAAGCAAAGTGCATCATTAAACATGATTGTCTATGTAAACGTGTGTAAGTAGATTGTGTATAGATGAATATGTAAGTAGATTTAAAAGTATGAATGACTGTATTTAAATGGACAATGAAAAATAAATTGCCTATTTTTATGAATGGAGGAAAGAGTACGAATGGTTGTAAACAGGTGAGCATCGATCAATCAAGTGTGTATTATCTTACGTGAATGACGATGCATGGATTTTTATGAATGAAAGCGGTTGTAAATAAGTCAGTCTCGATCTATAATGTATATTTTATGAATGATGAAGCATATATTATCATGGATGACTTGGTTTGATTATATAAAGAATTTTTTTTAAATATACTTCAGAAAACAAACATTGTGAAGTGATTAAAATGAGTGAAAGATACATATCAACGAAAATAAACGATAGCGTATGTGAACGATTGAACCGACTGACCAAATAGTGTTTATAAATCATATAAGAAAAAAAAAATCATTCATCATTATGAATAAACACAAAACAAAACAGTAAACATAGCATCAATATCAATAGACACAGATTGCATCCTCTATCAATGAATGAAATAAGCACAAAATATAAATAAAAAGCAAACGACTGAACGCCCGTATGTGAACGAAGACCCGAGTCGCGTTTTCTCTCGTCGTAAACAATCATTACCAGATATTGTTCACATAAACAGGCTGTTCACGAGTTATTGTTCAATGGAGGAATTAGGAGGTGAAAGTTACGAGGAACCAGTGAATCGATCGTAATTATGATGATTGTAATTGTGGTGATGGTGCTAGAGGATTGTGATGATTATGGTGATAGTGATGAGAATGGGGATGTTAATTTTGTTAGGATTGAAAATGGTGATGTTTTTTTTTTTCTTCTAA
>BOPN01003794.1:111057-116057 GCA_017312705.2 Penaeus japonicus | reverse complement strand
ATTCTTAAATGTCTGTATGTTTACCTCTTTGCCTGTCTGTTTTCTAAATGCATCTCTATTTACCTAAATATAAATCCATTTATCAATGCATCTATTTGCTTGATTGCCAATATATCTATTTAATCATATACGGAATCTATACGTGTGTGTGTAAGTGTATACATAAGTGTATGTATGTATCCTGTGTGTATGTACATTCTTGCTCCCACTCAGCTACCTCCCCCCCCCTCCCCCTAAGCATCTCCCCGACCTCCCCTACCCCTAAGCATCCCCCTTCCCCCCCCTCTCCACCTGGCATCTGTGTCACTGGAGATAAGGTCACCCGCCGCTTGCAGTGACACCTGGTGACTGCATTCCGAAGCACTGGGTGACCTTGATCCGCGGAGGTCAGGTGCTTGGCCGCTTCTGCCGAGGGACTGGCACTCAAGCTGGGGTCATTTGTTTGTTTTTTGTTTTTTTGTTTTTGTGTGTCTTTCTTGTTTAGTTGTTTATTCGTGTCTTTCTGTTTCTCTGCGTGTGCATGTGTATTTATGTGTGTGGGGGAGGTTGTGTGTGCGTATAGGCATATGTTTGGAATGGGTGTATGTGTGTATTTGTAGCATATCTATCTATCTGTCTGTCTATTAATTAATCTATCTATTTATATCTATATACCCATCTCCCCCCCCCCCTCTCTCTCTCTCTCTCTCTCTCTCTCTCTCTCTCTCTCTCTCTCTCTCTCTCTCTCTATATATATATATATATATATATATATATATATATATATATATTTATATATATATATATATATATATATATATATATATATATATATATATACATATATATATATATATATATATATATATATATATATATATATATATATATATATATATATATATATATATATATACATATACATATATATATAAATATATATATATATATATATATATATATATATATATATATATATATATATATATATATATATATATATATATATGTATATATATATATTCATACATACACACACATTTATGTACATATTTGATTGCATGCGTATGCGTACCTTCCGTATCTCTGAAGCAGTGTACTTACACTAAACCCAAGAGTGATAGCCACGGCTGTTGTTAATCTCTAAAGCAAGCGAGATTGCATGAGACTCGAGTGACCATATCCACTACGGACAGAATTGCTTTATGTGAGACGCTATGTTTTTTTTTATTATTTATTTATTTTTTTGCATAATTTCATTTTGGATGTTCTTTCTTTCAAGGGGGATTTTATTGGTATATTTTTTTATGCATCATGAAAAAATACCAAATTAAGATGTGATTAGATAATTTAAGATGTGAGGAAATTTAAGATATTAATTTAATGTGAGATATGGGGAGATTTAATGTAAAATATAAGATATGAGAAAAATAATTGCCGATCTATATCATTCGTTATATTAATATAAAGGGAAATTTGGAAATATTATTACATGTCTTATGAAAGAGAGTTAATATATAAACGTCATTTTTTTGTTATTATTGATCCTGTAACTGTGATGATGAATTTAATGAACTTTATCATTTTATCTATAGATAAAAGTGATACTATCTTATGAGTCTTCGTTTTTTTCTTTTCTTTTTTCCTTTTTTTTTCTTTCTGTTGATACGCTTTCGTGAATGTGGATATTCACATAAACACTTCTATTTATTTTTCTATCTATCTATCTTTTCTCTTCTCCCTCTATATATATATCTCTTCTTCTCTCTTTTGTTTTTATCTTCTTTCTCTCTCTTTTCTCTAATATTCTCGATTCTCTCTTTCTCTCTCTCTCTCTCTTTCTCTCTCTCTCTCCATCTCTCTTTCTCTCTCCCTCTCTTTCTCTCTCTCTCTCCATCTCTCTTTCTCTCTCTCTCTCTCTCTCCCTCTTCCTCCCTCTCTCTCCCTTCGTTTCCTTCTCCTTCCTTTCCTCCCTCTCCTCCCTTCCTCCCTCATTCTTTCCCTCCCTCCTTCCTTCCTTCCTCTATTTACTTTCTTTCTCCTCTTTTCTTCAAATTTTCTTCCCTCGCCAGGCCTGGAAGTGAGCGCGTTCCGTATACCGGGGTCGAGAGGCGCAGTATCGAGGTCAAACTTTCTCGCCGTCCGGGCTGGCTCTTCGAGACTCGCTTCCGTCTGCGTTTGTTTGTTTGTCTTGTTTGGCTGTGGTTTGTACTGGGTTGAGAGCCGAGGCTTCGTTTGGTTTTTTGATTGTTTGTTTGTTTGTTTTCTTGTTATTGGGATTCGTTTTGTGGTTGTTATTGTCGTTTTTGTTACTTGTTTTTTTTTCTTTCATTTTTTTTACTTATTAGTTTTCTATTCTTGATATTTCTTCTTATTCTTATTTTTTTAGTCTTCTCTTTTCTTCTTTTTGATCTTCTCTTTTCTTCTTCGTCGTCTTTCTCTTTTTCTTCTTCCTCTTCCCTTTCTTCTCCTTTCGCATTTTTTCTCATTCCTCTTCCTCCTCCTTTCTCACCTTCTTCTCTCCTTCTTCCTTCCTTCTTATCCATTATCTTCTTATTCTTCTTCTACATCTCATCATTATCATCATCAATATAATTATTGTTATTACTATAAATATTGTTTTGTTATCATCATTATCATTATTGCTGCTATTATTACCATTATCATCATTATCTTTATTATCATTATCATCATTTTTATTATCGTAATCATTATCATTATTATTATCTAATCATCGTCATTGCTATTATCATTATCCATATTATCATCATTACCAGTTTTATTATCATTATCATTATCATTATTATCCTAATTATTCTTTTTCTCTCTCTACGTCAACCCTCTCCTCGGAAAGATCAATTTTGAGTCTTATTCCCCTAAGTAATAAAGGTTATCCCCGCACTACACCTGTTGCGTGGCTTAGCATTTTCTTCGCCCTTCAGCCAACTTTCTTCAAGGAACTTCTTTATCTTGGAGATGTTGAGGCCTTGTTTGTTTGTTTGTTTGTTTGTTTGTTTATGTGTGTTTGTTTGTGTGTATGTGAATGTGTATGTGTCTGAGTTTGTTAGTTAGTTTGTGTGTGTATATGTTTGTGTTTGTGTGTTTTTGCGTGTCTGTTTGTGTTTGTTTGTGTGTTTTTGCGTGTCTGTTTGTGTTTGTCTGTGTTTGGGTTTGCGTATTAATTCTCAAATACACACTAACAAATCTCATATTCCTAAAAGAAATAAAAAAATAAGAAAAAGTGGACATTAGAAAAAAAAACACCCAAACACCCAAATAAAAACAACAAACAACTAAAAGGAACAATAAATAAACGAAGGTGAAAAAATAGAAAAAAAACAAAAAAACTAACAAGCAAACAAGAAACAAGAAAGTATGTTAGAGAAACTGAAGACGATTCTCTGCAAGGGGAAGGATCAACAGAATATGATTTGCAATATTTGCAACAAAAAATATATTTTTTCTTTTTCTTATATTTCTATTAATCAATTATGTTAAATTACTCTCTTGTTGATAATGATTGGTCTACGTGTCTGCTTGCAATATTTTTTTGCAGTATCTATCTAAATGTCTGCTTGTCATATCTATCTAAATGTCTGCTTGTCATATCTATCTAAATGTCTGCTTGTCATATCTATCTAAATGTCTGCTTGTTATATCTATCTAAATGTCTGCTTGTTATATCTATCTAAATGTCTGCTTGTCATATCTATCTAAATGTCTGCTTGTCATATCTATCTAAATGTCTGTTTACTGTGTCTGCCTGCAATATCAATCTCAACATCTGCCTGCAACGTTTGGCTGCAACATCTGTGTGCATTGTCTGCTTGCAATGTCTGGCTATGGTCTCTCTTAAGATGTCTGGAATATCAATTTGCAGTGTCAGTCTGCAATATCTGATTCATTTTTCTGCAGTCATTGTTTCCGGCTGACTGCTTTGTGCATGTAGCTGTCATGTGGTTGTTCCTGTACCACATGCATGCGAAGATGAAAAGACATGCGCATGTGTCTATGCAACTCACATACGCACTCAAACGTGCTCTTTCTCTCTCTCTCTCTCTCTCTCTCTCTCTCTCTCTCTCTCTCTCTCTCTCTCTCTCTATCTGTCTCTCTCTCTCTCTTTCTTTCTTTCTTTCTCTCCCTCTTTTTCTCTCTCACGAATACAAACACACGCAAACATACACACTTATATAAACACACAAACGTACATAGAAAACACACACACACACACACACACACACACACACACACACACACACACACACACACACACACACACACACACACACCACACACACACGAGTACATACCCATACGCACATACGCACACACACACACGAGTACATACCAATACGCACATACGCACACACGAGTACATATCCATACGCACATACGCACACACGCTCACACAAGATTTTCCTCACCCCCCGAAGTGTTAGCGAAAGTTAGTGGTTGGATCATCCAACTCGCTCCCCTCCCCCCTTGCCCCCCCACTCCCCCGCCGCCGCCGCCGTGCCCATGCTCCTACCCTGCGATCCCCTCCCCCCCCCCCCGTCTCACCAGCGACCCCCCCGCCCTCTTCAACCTACCCTGCGACTCCCATATCCTCTCCCCCATCTCCCCTCCCCCATCTTCCCTCTCCCATCTCTTCTCTCCCATCTCTCCTCCCCCCTCTATCTCCCTTCCCCTCCCCCATTTCCCCTCTCCCATCTCCCCTCTCCCATCTCCCCTCCCCCATCTTCCCTCTCCCATCTCCCCTCCCCCACCTCCCCTCCCCTATCTCCCTTCCCCTATCTCCCCTCTCCCATCTCCCCTCCCCCACCTCCCCTCTCCCATCTCCCCTCTCCCATCTCTTCCCTTTTCTCCTTCCTCTCCCTTTTTTCCTTCTCCGCCTACTCCTCTCTCTACTCCGCTCCCACTCCATCTGCTCCTTTATTCTACTCTATCTACTCCTTCTACTCCTTTATCTATCCCCCCTATCTCTTTTCCCTTTCTCCCCCATCTGCCAAATCTACTCCCCT
>BOPN01003794.1:93557-96057 GCA_017312705.2 Penaeus japonicus | reverse complement strand
CCACCACCTCCACATCCACTTCCTCCTCCACAACCTCCACTACCACCTTTACCACCACCTCCATCTCCACCTCCACCTCCTATACCATCTCCATCTCCACCACCACCTCCAATTCCACCACCACCTCCACTACCACCTTTACCACCATCTCCACCTCCTCCTCCACCTCCTCCTCCATCTCCTATACCACCACCACCACCTCCTATACCGCCTCCAATTCCACCACCACCTCTACCACCACCTCCACCACCACCACCTCCACCTCCAATTCCACCACCACCTCTACCACCGCCACCACCTTTACCACCACCTCCACCTCCTATACCACCTCCTATACCACCTCCAATTCCACCACCACCTCCTCCTCCACCTCCTATTCCACCACCATCTCCACCTCCACCACCACCACCAACCGGTTCCCTCTCCACCTCCTATACCACCTCCAATTCCACCTCCACCTCCACCTCTACCACCTCCTCCACCACCACCAGTTCCCTCTCCACCACCTCCACCACCTCCTCCACCACCACCACCACCCCCCCCCCCCCCCCCCCCCCCCCCCCCCCCCCCCCCCCCCCCCAAAAAACCCCCCCCCCCCCCCCCCCCCGACAGGTTAGCTAACAACCGAAGTAATGATCCTGTCACAGAAATGACGCAACGAAGCTCCTTCTTTTACAGCAAAGAAGGTAATTATAGACTTGAAATGAAGGGGAGAGATTGTGGGATGGCTTTGGGTGCCGTGTTTAGCAAGATGTGAGGGAGAGTTTGGTTAAAATGGGGGATGTTGTGGTGGCAACATCTGGCGCAGTGGGCACGCGTGTCGCTTCTGTGTTTTTGCTTTCTTTCTTTATCTGTTGGTCTTTATCTGTCTCTCTGTTTGTCTGTCTGTCTGTCTGGCTCTTTCTATCTTTTTTTTTCTCTTTTTTTTCTTTTTTCTTTCTCTTTCTTTTTCTTAATTTCTCTCTCTTTCTTTCTTTCTCTCTCTTTCTCTTTCTCTTTCTTTCTCTCTCTCTCTTTCTCTCTCTCTCTCTCTCTCTCTCTTTCTCTCTCTCTCTCTCTCTCTTTCTTTCTCCCAGTCTCTCTCTCTCTCTCTCTCTCTCTCTCTCTCTCTCTCTCTCTCTCTCTCTCTCTCTCTCTCTCTCTCTCTCTCTCTCTCTCTCTTTCCTTCTCTCTCTCATTCTCTCTCTTTCTCTATCTCACTCTCTCTCTCTCACTCTCTCTTTATCTTCCTGTTTTATGTATTATTCCTGTATTTTCATACAAATTTAGACTAAACTTTTTAATGGAAGAAATAAGAATGAAAGAAAGAAATAATAATAAAAATGGATAATGTAAAATAGAATGCAGAAGATAATGCCAACGTATTAAATAAAAATTGGTACAGAAATACGCTCTAGTTATTAGTATTGAAATAGCAAGTAAAAATAAACATACGGGTGAAAACCCCATGTTTGACTTATGGTAGCCATCCGTTTTCGTCCCTCATTAAGATCACGGTTGACGTCAGGAAGGGCATCCGGCCACGGGCGACACAACCTAAATAGAAAAATCAAAATGTGATGATAACACCAACGCATCCATCAGAGGGCACGTGATGGAAAAAACTGTAATAGAACTGACAAAATACTGTTGTACATTTCACTATCAACACCACACGCCTTCTACAACACCGTATACTTGAGCACACGGGGAGTTATACCGTCCTGGTGTTCATTTAAGTTCACCATCACCATCTGCCACCTGAAATCACCGCTAATCCACTGGATATCCACTCACTCAAAATGATTCTCAAATTCGAACCTCTTTCTCACATGGACTTAACCTCGTCATCTTAGAATCATTTTACCTCAAGGATGAAACCAGTAGTCATCTTATCTCAAGAATGAAACCATTAGAATTCTTTTTATCTTAAGGATGAAGTCAGATCTTAATAACACAACTGCCATCACATTAAATACCCAGTGATTCCAGAATTTATTTGTAAGATTTTTACATTTAATTTTGTGAATATTTTGTGTCATGTTAGTACTGTTTTATAACTCGCTTTTATTTGTCTATACGTTTTTTTATTATTATTCTTATCAATCATCATGTTTTATAATTGCTCTTTTCACTTACTTTTACGTATCTCAAAAGGTGATAGTCGCCTTTTAGCTATTTTATCTTTCGCTTAACCTTCTTGCTGTTTGTGAACCCTTTTTACTCTAGATTGTATTCAGATTTTCGTTGCTAATCTGCTTTGTTTTTTACGGTTCTTATTCGTCTACTTTTACCACTGAGGATGAATTTAGGATACTTCGAAACGTCTGAGAAATAAAAAGGATGTACGTAGCTGCGTTTCTGTTACATGTGTGTGTTTGTGTGTTTACATATATATATATATATATATGTGTGTGTGTGTGTGTGTGTGTAAATATATATATATATATATATATATATATATATATATATATATATATATATATATATATATATACAGACACATATATACACATTTACA
>BOPN01003794.1:63557-66057 GCA_017312705.2 Penaeus japonicus | reverse complement strand
GAATGCCCAATTTTTATCTCTTGTCAAAGGATATTTTCTTAGAAATTCGTAAGTCTCGGTGCCTTCCCTGCATCCTAAATGCCGCGCCCTACACCTGAGGCATCCCGGTGGCATCCCGGTGGCATCTCTGTGACGCCTTTGTGTGTATAGTGAACTTGCGTGCGTGTGTGTTTATGTCTTGGTGCGTGCAAGGTTCACAGATTTGTGAATCTTGGGTGCGTGTTTGCATTGGTAAATTTCTGTGTGTGTGTGTGTGTGTGTGTGTGTGTGTGTGTGTGTGTGTGTGTGTGTGTGTGTGTGTGAGTGTGTGTGTTTGTGTGTAATTGTGTGTAGCATCGCTGCGTATGTTTATGAGTGTATAGGTTCATATATCAGTTTTGTTTTATAATATACATAATGCATTTTGCATTATTTTCGAAGAGTTTTCGTTTCCTGTATGCAGGTATGCGTGTGTAAATGTATGTATATGTGTGTCTGTGTGTGTGTTTGTGTGTATGTTTGTGTGTGTGTGCGTGTGCAAGTGCGTGTATGTGAGTATTTAGCTGTGTATACCTGAATCTATGTGTACATATATGTGTTTATGTATGTCTGTATATCTATATATGAAAACAATGTACATACACATGTTTTACACATAATACATACATTGTATACATACAATATACAGACACATATGATATACACTGCATACACTGGAACACATACGCATATAATACATACGTGAAAGACATTAGAAAACCAACGGTTCAAAATAGCCCATTTCCGTTATCGAAATAACTTTCAATATCATATTGCAGTTCATCAGACATGCATCATTAATGTTGAAATGTTGACCCACTAAAATTGATCGAAAATTTCGCTTGACTTTATACAGGAAAACATATTTCTTTCTTTCCCTCTCCTTTCTTTCTCTTTCTCTTCCTTTTCCTGTTTTGTTATGCCTCTCTCTCTTTCTCTGTCCGTCTATTTATCTCTGTTTCTCTTCTCTTCCTCTTCCCCCATCCCTAGCTCTCACTCTCACTCGCTCTCACTCTCACTCGCACCTACTTCCCTAATCCCTTTTTCACACACACTTTCACTCTCTCATATACCTCCTCTCCCTCTCTCATCCCCCCGCCTCTCTCTTTCTCTCTCTCTCTCTCTCTCTCTCTCTCTCTCTCTCTCTCTCTCTCTCTCTCTCTCTCTCTCTCTCTCTCTCTCTCTCTCTCTCTCTCTCTATCTATCTCCCACTCTCTTTGTCCGTCTCACTTTCTCATTCTCTCCTTCACCCTCTCAAAACTCTCAACAATTAATATAATCACGTTTAATAAAAAAGAACGCTGAAACCTTTTGTGCTTTGTTCGGTCACAAACAAGAAAAAAATATATTCTCGCGCTCTCTATCTTTGGAGGGGGAGCTGCTGACTATGAAGGTTTTTCGGATAGTAATATTTGTCGTAATCATTATTTCATGCAATGCGTCAGTTGCATAGTTTTTTTTCAGGAAAATGCACGAAATATATATATATATATATATATATATATATATATATTTCTAGATATCCGTATTTGTCGTTGGCAATGAAGGGGAAACGAACTTATCTAGAGTTATGTGACAGTGATTTATTATATTCGGAAGCATTTTCTTCTATCTTTTTCATGTTCTGTCATTATGTATCGTCTCCTAACCAAACTCATATTTACGTCTGAAACTATAATCTACAAGTGATTTTTTCACATGAGTACATCCCACACCAAATTAATATATTTGTATATTCCGCCATAGCTCCGGACAGGGGAAACGTACCCAAAAATACCGTTCGGGTTCACTGGTCACGTGACCACTCCCTCTTAACCCGCCAATCAATATCACAAAGGAATAATTTGCATCACAAGAACCAGGATGTTTACATTGACTCGATTTCTTTTTAGGACAAAGATCTGTTTAAAGTGATGGCTCCATTTAAGAAAGTGGCCACACCTTTTTTTGCTCTCAATAAATCAGAAGTGTCCGATTGAACACTTGATTGTGATTCGGAATAATAGCACTTAATTTCTTTTCACGGGATCACTTTGTCGTGTCGTTCAAAACGTTAGGCTTTGAAATGTTTTGTGTTGTGATTGTGTGTGTGTGTGTTGTATTTGTATGTGTGTGCCCGTGTGCGTGCGAATGTGTGTATATGTGTGTGTGTATGTGTGTGTGTGTGTGTGTGTGTGTGTGTGTATGTGCGTACGTACGTGCGTGTACGCTTCACTATAGACATGAAGCGTAAGTCAAAAGTCAGGACATGTAAAAAAAATGCAAAAAAGTAGCTGACAGTGCGGTGAACGTAACTATACAGTCGTGAAATAGATAATTGGTTTCAGAATCACTAAAAGTACACTTAAATAGAGGTATGATAGTACTTATCATTACCTGCGATTATCTATTCCTATTTATTGCGATATGTTTTGACATATTCATCATCAGCATCTATTATTCATTTATTTTATGTTGTTGATGCGTTCCGTGTATATTAACT
>BOPN01003794.1:28557-56057 GCA_017312705.2 Penaeus japonicus | reverse complement strand
GGTGAACGAAAATAAAGAAATAAGGGGAGGGGGAAAACTATATCAAGTAAAATAAGTTAAACAGAGAGAGAGAGAGAGAGAGAGAGAGAGAGAGAGAGAGAGAGAGAGAGAGAGAGAGAGAGAGAGAGAGAGAGAGAGAGAGAGAGAGAGAGAGAGAGAGAGAGAGAGAGGGAGAGAGAGAGAGGGAGAGAGAGAGAGGGAGAGAGAGAGGGAGAGAGAGAGAGGGAGAGAGAGAGAGAGAGAGTGAGAGAGAGAGTGAGAGAGAGAGAGAGAGAGAGAGAAAATATATATATATATATTAAATAAAATAATATATATATATTAAATAAAACCAATGAGCATGACGATAATACTGAAGAAAATAGTGATGCTAAGATTGATAGCTATAATGATAATCCTAATGGCAGTGACAATCACCATAACACCATAAATGAAAGCAACAAGAACAATGAAAACCATAACAAGAAGGGCAATAGCGATCTTAGTGGGAATGATAACACAAGCGCTAATCAGAATTACAGTGACAATGATGATAATGATGATTAACATACCAATGGTGATAATGATAGCAATGGAGAGGGATAATGATAATTCAGGAGATGAAGACAAAATAGAAGACTGAGACGACCGTGGCGAGAGCGACATCAACAGCAGAGTGCATGATGAACGATAACCGCCGAAATTGTTGCAATTGCTTCTGCAAAGTTGGATTGCACGAATATATTACGCTCGACGTCTCTTTCGCATTTTAAAGAATTAGGAAGATCTGTAAGATATATATATATATATATATATATATATATATATATATATATATATATATATATATAATTATAAGGCATATCTGAAATTAAGAGAAGATATAACGAGGTTAGAGGGAAGATGAGGGGGAAGCAAGTATGGGAAGTTAAAAAACAAAACAAAACAAAACAACAAACAACAACAGACATGCCCCCACCCCCCACCCTCGCCTAATATCATCACATCCCCCACGCCTTCTCTCCCTCCTCCTCCTCCTCCTCCTCCTCCTCTTCTTCTTCTTCTTCTACATGCGGAGCGGAAAGAGGGAGAAAAGGAGAAAGAGGAGGAGAAAGAGAAAGAGTTAAATGACTCTTAACCTCCTTCTTGGTCAGCTGAACAAGAGAGGGAAAGATCCTTGACGTCTGTATGGACTAGAGTCTTCGTGTCTGACCGGACATGCTTTCGACTGTTATAATACGAAAACGGCGTCACAACACGAACTGCGACAGCAATAACAACAAAATCATTCCGTGTCATAAATACATCGATCTGCAAACAGTGTATGTTGCATTTGATTAAAGAGGTTGAACATGTTTGTTTCTTGCTCGTCTCCATACGTCATAATCACAGTAATATTTATATTACTAGTATTCATTATTATCAGTATTATCATTGTTATTATCATTACTATCATATACTAGAACACAAGATTGAAAGATGAACAGAAAAATAAGAATATTGGAATCACACACACACACACACACACACACACACACACACACACGCGCGCGCGCGCGCATGCATATATATATATATATATATACATATATATATATATATATATATATATACATATATACATGTATATATATATGTATACATATATATATATATATATATATATATATATATATATATATATATATATATATATGTATACACACTCATATACATATATATACACATGTGTACAGTATGTATGTGTGTGTTTGTGTGTCTGTAAATATGTGTGTGGGCACACACACACACACACACACACACACACACACACACACCCGGCGCGGAACACAAACGCCCCCTCCTTCTTTACGGCGAGGCAGAGAGACACACACACACACACACACACACAAACACACACATATATATATATATATATATACATATATATATATATATATATATATATATATAGAGAGAGAGAGAGAGAGAGAGAGAGAGAGAGAGAGAGAGAGAGAGAGAGAGAGACATAGAGAGACAGAGAGATTTTTGTTTTCATCAATTTATTACGCTCATAGAGCGACATTAGTACATTATTATATACATAGTACTCGTGTCATGCATGACACGTCGGTATGTGCAGTGAGGCTGTACAATGTGTACATGCAGGTAAAATAAATAATGAATAAACTGAAAATACAAAGATGAGTGTTTCCAGAGTCAGACTTTAGCACCCACCAAAGTGAGGGTGTTGGGCCAAAACAATGTCCAAATTACTGTCAGCTAGCAGGAATTGGCATACAAGTATTAAATCCTGGCTCCGGGGCAGCAAGCCTCTCACCGAGGGGCACTCGAGGCAGTAGCGGTGGAGGCTGTTAGCGTCGGGACGGTCACACAGCTTGCAGGTGGAGTAGTGGAGTACGTCTCCCGCCCCCGAGACCTGCCTCAGTGGCCTGTACCCCAGTCGAAGCCAGGCAGGGCTATGTGTGTCTGCAGACCATGAGTCCGTGTCGGCGATACACTCGGAGTGAGACGGGGTGGTGTAAGACAGAGAGAGAGAGAGAGAGAGAGAGAGAGAGAGAGAGAGAGAGAGAGAGAGAGAGAGAGAGAGAGAGAGAGAGAGAGAGAGAGAGAGAGAGAGAGAGAGAGAGAGAGAGAGAGAGAGAGAGAGTGTAAGGGAGAGGGAGGGAGGGAGAGAGAGAGAGAGAGAGAGAGAGAGAGAGAGAGAGAGAGAGAGAGAGAGAGAGAGAGAGAGAGAGAGAGAGAGAGAGAGAGAGAGAGAGAGAGAGAGAGAGAGAGAGAGAGAGAGAGAGAGAGAGAGAGAGAGAGAGAGAGAGAGAGAGAGAGAGAGAGAGAGAGAGAGAGAGAGACAGAGAGAGACACAGAGAGAGAGAGAGAGAGAGAGAGAGAGAGACAGAGACAGAGACAGAGACAGAGACAGAGACAGAGACAGAGAGAGAGAGAGAGAGAGAGAGAGAGAGAGAGAGAAAGAGAGAGAGAGAAAGAGACAGAGACAGAGACAGAGACAGAGACAGAGACAGAGACAGAGACAGAGACAGAGACAGAGACAAAAAGAGAGAGACAAAAACAGAGATATAGCGACTAGAAAACTAAAACTAGAAAAAAGGAGCGGGAAAGAAGAACGTGAATAAACAGAACGATAAGAATAGAGGAAAACAAATACCAGAAGCATAAAGAAACAATACCATCCAACATGTAAGGTAACGACAGTACATAAACCCTCCTTATATAAATCACACCTTCTGTCGACGATCTGAAATGAAAACATCTTGAATAATTAACTTACATAAAAGTTAAATGGTCACGTGATCGTTTGTCATTGTTTTGTTTCTGTAACCGACCGGATGTGTTCTCGCCGTCACTCGGAGATAACCTTCCCTTGTGACCGGTGAGTGACGCCCCTTCTCCCTTTATTTTTCGCTTTATCTTCTTTATTTTTGTGGTTGTTGGTTGTTTATTGTGGTGAGGGGATTGAGTTGATGTTTGTGGGTTTCTTGTTTTGTGTTTGGAAGGTGTGTGGTTTTGTGAATTTGTTTTTGTTTTGTTTTATGGATTTTTTGTTTTGTTTTGTTTCGTTTTGTTTCGTGTTGATATGCGAGAAGTGGTGACCCTTTTGGGTTGCTGTGAATATTGATGAGTTCTTTAGTCTTTTTTTAATGGTTATCTGTGATATTCAGTAGCTTTTTATGTGTCTTTTGTGTGAGGTAGCGAGTAATTGGTTGTTTTGGATGGTATTACGTAGGGGGCTGATTTTTGCGTAAATTGTTTTGTATACTGTGTTTTATTTGGAATATTGATTCTCTGAAGGACTTTAACTTATTATCATTTCATTTTTATACGTCATGGCTCTCAGTCCCTTGCTGAAAGTTGAAGATGTGGAGTTGGCTTTCAATATGCATTATTTTTTCGTGTCTGTACCGGTATTAAATTGAAATCCACTTGGAACTTGGGTGATTTATGAGGAAATTTCCCACAATTTTAAGTCCAGTCAGAGCGTAGAATATTGTCAGGCAGTTTCCACAAACTTTATGCCAACGTCACTCCAGAAAAGGCCAGCAAATGTGGGTAAATATGCAGAAGAAACTTACCCATCTGCTACCAGTTTCACACACACAAGCATAGCTTTCATTACCACTTCTATCTTGATTTCTTATCAAATTTGGAACCAGTTAAAGTTAATATGAGAGGAAGTTGGCCTTTCTCAAGCACGGGCAAAGCACCACTATCATGTTGAACTTCAGAATGTAGCCCAACATTACAGATCATAGCAAGATTCAAGTGGACTTGGATAGAACACAAACAATATATTTTCAAGCAGAAAAGGAAGCTCTGAAAGCTGCTGAATTCATCATCGTGAATGTTCTGGTAAGGTAGACCTTGGACTAGTTCTCTGCATGATGGTTGATTATCAACAAGGTCTACAAGCCCCACCTCACTAAGATGTACGTTGAGGATTGTTGCCGAGGGGTAGATGTAGGGGTATGCCATGTAGGGAGATGAGGGGATCTGTAGTTAGAGATAAATGGTAGATGGATGGATATGGCAAGTGACACATGGTTGTTTATGTGTATTGACATGTACTTTTTTTTTTTTTAACTTTCTATTTTTATGCCAGAATGACAGAAAATCCAGAAGCTGCCATTAAAATGGGCAAATTATCAAAAAAGATATTATAAGGCTTATTTACTTTTCTTCCTCTTCAAACAGGTAATGCACTAACGAAATATCATCACTGACCAAAGAATGAAGCGTTTTGTGGTGTTACTTGCGCTCGCGGCCGTCGCAGCTGCATGGAAAGGACCCTTCAGGAAACTCTTACCGAGTATCGGCAACCTCACCATCCCAGCTGAAGATTGGGAAGATGCTGGGAAACCCCTTTTCCTTACCCCCCTCTTGGAAGCCGGGAAAGTCAAGGTAATTGGTGCTTGAAGAGTAAGAGAGGTGTACCTGTAGATGTGTGTATTATTTTGTATCTTTAACTTCGCTTTGTTATTATTACTTTGTTATTATAAGAAAGAAAAGAAAAATCATGAGGTTAGACTTAGAGTAAAATGAAAATGAAATAGATTCAGAGTAAAATGGATATGATCTTGGATATAATGGAAGCATTATTTAAGATCGTGAGTAGTTCATATATTTATGATATAGATATGATAGAAATATCACATAAAACAATGAGATTAGATAAAATCTAATGTAAGGCCATAATTAAAGAAGACAAAATATGAGAAAGCAAAATAAATAAAATCAAAGCAAGTCACATGTATATAAAGTTGCCAAATTGAAATAACATATGAAATAAAACCCTATTTTTTCTGGCTGCAGGAGGCAAGGTCACTAAGTCGAGTGAGCATGGGACATCGTCACGGACACAGTTTCTCGGGCTATTTCACCGTCAATAAGGAATACAACTCCAACCTCTTCTTCTGGTTCTTCCCTGCGAGAGTAAGTTAGCTATTATGACCGTTTGAATCTTGATGTTCGGTTGTATATGGATCTGTTTCGTTGGTCCTTGTGAGGGGCTGATAATCTTTGTTGTAGGTGCAAATGAATATTGTTGTTATTGTTGTTGCTTTACTCTTCTGAGAATGTTTTGAGCGTTTTTCGAGTTTTTGGTATTGTTATTGTTTTTAATGTTCATGTATTTATTGCTGATATTATTGTTATTATCATTATCTTGAACAATATTTTCTCTTCAGTAGTGATGCATTTCTTTATCATAGGATATGAACAGTTCTTACTGAATCTAGAGTTCGTTTTAAGTTACAGAAGTTATTGTTTTTGTGAATGACTTTATCCACCTATTCCAGTCCAAGCCAGAGAATGCCCCAGTATTAGTGTGGCTCCAAGGAGGGCCCGGTGGCTCGTCCTTGTTCGGTCTCTTTGCCGAGCACGGACCGTTCACCATCGACCAAGACCTTCACATCGTTCCCCGCAAGTACCCCTGGACGAAGACCCACAATGTCCTATACATCGACAACCCAGTAGGAACAGGTATGGCCGAGCCTTTTTGAACATTTTATTTTTTTTATTTTTTTATCTGTTCCTCTCGTATGTTGGAGAGGATGAGTTTGTAATGGCATGTGATGTTAGTATATGAATATATTAGTTGTAGTGTTTTGTATGATCTTGGTTTGTAAAGTATTAGGTATTGTAGAATGTGAAAATGATGATTGTGAGAGGTGAGAGGTGATTGCATTTTGAAGTAATGTATTTTTGGTGTGGCATTTTGAACTACTCCATACATAGGATGTAAGAACTTTGTATGTGATTTGCATATGACTAGTCTGTAAGATTTCATTTCTTTGTGTTTCAAGTGCCTTGATATTATGCCCTTGACTTTCATTATTTGATTTTCATTATTTCATTATTATATATATTTTCATTATTTCATTATTATATATATTTTCATTATTTCATTATTTTTATATTATTTCATTATTTAATTATTTCATTATATTTCATTATAACCTTGATTTTCAGTTTTTTATTTAATTTCCAGGATTCAGCTTCACCGAGAATGACGCAGGGTATGCCAGGAATCAGACGGACGTTGGGCGAGATCTGTACGCAGCTGTTTTGCAGTTTTTCACTCTCTTCCCGGAACTGCAACGGAATAGCTTCTTTGTCACCGGAGAATCGTATGCTGGTACGTTGGAAAATTGTAATGATTTGATGAGTTGTTCTCAGTTTTTTTCAATGCTTTGTAGTCCTCATGTTTTATTTTTATTTCTGATGTTGGCTAATAAAAGGTTAATTAACATCATTCTCTGTTTTATGCCCCATTATTTGGAATTTTTTAGATTATTGCCTTGTCACTACAGATAAGAGGGAGCATTAGGGCAAGTAGTAAAGTTATGATATATGATTGTTATTATTATTATTATTATTATTAATAATAATAATAATAATAATAATAATAATAATAATAATAATAATAATAATAATAATGATAATAATAATAATAATAATAATAATAATAATAATAATAATAATTATTATTATTATTATTATTATTATTATTATTATTATTATTATTATTATTATTATTATTATTATTATTAGTAGTAGTAGTAGTAGTAGTAGTAGTAGTAGTAGTAAGTATTACTACTATTATCAGTATTATTATTATTCAATTATTTTGTCTTGCATAAAAATATAATATGTTATGTCTTTTGATCATCATTGTTTATATATGTAAATATTCTTTTACTCATGTGCACATGTTTACAGGGAAGTATGTTCCGGCTTTGACATACACCATCCACAAGGAGAACCCGACGGCAAAGCTCAAGATTAACCTGAAAGGTCGGTTCAAAGTATTGGTTTTTGTTGATTTTTAATAAAGGGTTTGTTAGTCTGTAGGAAAAGGAATGAATAGTTGTGTGTTTGTTTGATTTTGATAGAAATGGCTCAAATTGATCATGATTAGTAACAACTTTTAGGGGGCTTTTCCTGTCAAAATGAAATGGTATATTTTTATATGATATTTCCTCTTTGTATCCCTGGAAGGAAATTGATATTATTAGAGCCTTTGGGTCAATTTTTGAAGTATCTGGATGTCTTTTGCTTTAGGTTGGTGTTGGAAGCATTTGAACCAACAAACAGTTTTTAATAAAATCTCTTTCATTCCCAATCTCTGGAAACTATTTTTTTTCTAATTTAGTCAAGGAGTAGGCTGAAATAGGTAACTAATTACCAAAATTATGAAAGAGACCCCCCCCCCCCAAAAAAAAAAAAAAAAAAAAAAAAAAAAAAGAGTAATAAAGATAACAAAAAATGTAAAAAACAAATCACGTTTGATGAACCCCACCATAAAGATATATACATAATGATGATAACAACGATAACTTTCCAAGCTATGCAATACCTGAAGACACATCCAAACAATAATCTTAGCACTGTCCCCCGTCCTGACCTTCTAATCTCCTTGCGATTCCCAAAGGCATGGCGATCGGCGACGGCTTGTGTGACCCCGTGTCCATGGTCGACTACGGGGACTTCCTCTACCAAGTGGGACTCATCGACGACTTGGACCTCGTTTACTTCAAGGAGGAGAGTGCAAAGGCTGTGGATTATATCAACCAACAGGAGTGGATTAAGGCCTTTGAGGTGATGGGTGGTTTTCTCTTGTTGTTGTTGTTTTTGTTTTTGTTTCTTTTTCTTCTTTCTTCTTTCTTCATCCCACCTGTTCCTTTTTTTCTTTATTTGTTTTTCCTCATTTCAAATTTTTTTTTTTTCTATCTTCCTTTTATTGTAATGAAATGGCTACCATTACTAGGCCATTCTCATGATAAGTCATGCAAAATAAAAAAAAACACAAACCTGACATTGGAATGTTGGCTTTTGAATATAATAACTATTTGTACTCTGTGTGGAAATGCAGATAGGATTATGATGACACGTATAAGGAACTGTCTATGTAATTATTTAATTTTGAAACTTTAAGATGACACGTTAATTGTTCATTGAATTCAGTGGAAAGTACTCGCTACAAGTAATAAGTTGTGGAATATTAGAATATTATAGTTGGCATTATAATTGAAACAATGTATTTACTGTGTTATTTCACAGCTTGGATACTGTTACTTTGATGATATCATATAAAAGTGATAAATGCTAATCTCCACCGTTATGTTGATTAGAAAGTAAAACAAGGATGCATGGTATAAAGCCAGATTGAACAGGAGAGTACAGCTAATGGCAGGGATACAAGTGGCTGTGTATATATAATTTGTGATCATGTTTTAGAGGGTTTCCAAACTATTTACCTTTCCTTTGTGGCTGTAATCTGAATATGGCTTAGCCTGATATGACATGCCATACAGTATCTTAGCTTACTATCTTAGTATCTTAGTATCTTAGTATCTTAGGATGTAATTGTTCATACATATCTAAAATTTGTAGATTTGCATATTTGTAGATATGTGTTTTTTTCCACTTGAGTGAACCTGGCATTAGATTAGATGCTTCGAAAAAAAAGAAAAAAGGTGGGAAGAATTCTGATGGACCCCCTAGCATTTAGAAAAAAAAAATTCAAGGTGTAGTGCTTTGTAACACAGACCTTTCATTAAAGAATAATTTTGACATCTCACTCAACAGGTGTTCGATAGTCTTCTGAATGGAGACAAAACAGAAGGTGCATCATATTTCACCAATGTTACTGGACTTACCAATTACTTCAACTTCTTAGCCCAAGGAGAACCCAAGGTATGGTCTGTGTGTCATGGAAAATAATTTTAGGAAATAACAAAATATTGTGCTATGCAATGTTTAGTAATAATGTTTTTTTGTGTTTTTTTATTGTACCTGAAGTCCTTTATTTTTCATTTATTTTCACATTTATGAATTTATATGTGTAGAAGTGGAAACTATTTGAATGATAAGATGGAAATGAAGAGATATGACAGGGAATAAAGAAGCTTAAGAAAGTACAGAAACTTAAAGCCAAATGCTTGGCTGCTGTGACTGAGTGGCCATAAGTGAGGTCATGCACTGTTAGTATGGTTATTTTAGTTGTTGCTTGCTGTTCATGTGCAAAGCAAACAGTCCTGACTCTTATTGGCAATGGCTTAAGCATAATTTTTTGTTTTGTATAGTATTTGTTTTCAATCTCTTATTTTTATGTTGCTATTTGTAATTCTATTCTTAAATGATAGGTAAAAATGCCGTCCTCCATCCAGGACAATTAATGTTAAGGTCATACATTTTTTTGGGCAGGACATGGGTTACTGGCAGCAGTACATCAACCGACCTGGCGTGCGAAGGGCCATCCACGTTGGTAACTTGACCTTCCACGATGGCTCAGAGGTGGAGACTCACCTCTTGGAGGATATCATGAAGAGTGTGAAGCCTTGGATCGAAGAGGTAAGAAGGATTAAAAATAAAAGAAAGTATTTGCTGCAAATTTTTGGGTTTTGGTGGTGTTGTACAGTATCAGAACTTGGAAGCATCACCAGTACTTTTAGACTTTACCCTTTCACGGTCACTGTTATAGAATATATTTCATGATCCTCTTTCAAGTACCAATCTAGTGGGAGATGTGTACCAAGTCAGTTCTATAAGAGTCTGTCATCTTTCCTGTTAAGATTTCCTATTGGTAAGTTCCCAGTCAATAAAAAAAGAAAAGAAAAAAAAAAAGTGATTGTAACTTGATGAAATATGGCCTCATTGATTTTTCTTAACCATCAATAGGTTTGAGATTTCTTGCATTTATAAGTATATATGATGAAAAATACCAATTACTGTAACTGGTAAGAAAATGGCTGCACGGCTACTGGGAGTATTTCTAACGGCAAAACATAGGGTACTGCTGAATTAGAATACTATTTTGTGATGCTTTCCCATCGATTATTACTATTTCTTGAGATGTTTTGCTCTGTAAGAGCTATTGAGGATTTTTAGATTGGCAGAGTGATTGAGATTTTTTCAATGATATTCAACACCAAATATATTTTATGTAGTTGCATTGTTATACATTTCTTTCAAACATTAAACAGATTGATATGAAGGAGAGATATCCCCCAAGACAGGTACTGTATTTTTATGTCCTAGATATCTACAATGCATAATATATCCTCCTATCTACAGCTAATGGATAACTATAACGTGCTGATATACAACGGGCAACTCGACATTATCATAGCCTACACCCTGACCGAGAACTTCCTCAAGAGCCTCCAGTGGAAACACGGCGAGGAGTTCAAGAGTTCCGAGCGGTACATCTGGCGCGTGGATGACGAAGTGGCCGGGTACGTGCGAGAGGTCCCAGGGTTCGTCCAGGTGATGGTCCGCAATGCCGGTCACATGGTCCCGTACGACCAGCCGAAGTGGGCCTTTGACATGATCAGCCGTTTCACGTCGGTCAAGTCCTTCTCAGGGGTCTAAGGCCTCTGTTGGGAGTGTGGCTGGCCAGCCGGCTGGGCGTAATTGCTCGGCCTGATGGAAGACCATGCTTAGAGGGGTGATATTACCCGTATGGTGTGGGGTTGGGAAGAGGAAGGCTCATAGAAACATTGCACTAATCATTTCTGACTTATTGATATGTAATCTTTAAGAGAGTTTTATGGAGGAGATAGATTTAGCCATACTTCAAAGGTTGTATTGATACATATTGTACACTGTGATATTTGCCAGTGATTTTCTTTCCTTCTGCAGCATTCATGTTCTCTATGATAATATGCTCAATAGGTATTCACATGACATTAAAGAAAAAGATAAAATAGATGATAAATTGATAAATAAACACAAGTTTATTTATTTATTATATATTTAGACACTTATTTCAACATTATCACATGATGAATGCTGTTGTGTTTTACATTAGCACTATCTGGTATATTTTAAAGTCTAGTGTAATACAGTAGTGTAATGTATATTGTCCTTATAAAAGGGTTCAACAAGTAATACATCTTTCTTCCATGAACAGTATTCACATGCTTCTTAACCACAAAGAATATTACTTATCAGACAACATAAAGATACATAAAATTCCTATTTGCTTATCTTGGAAGACCTAAAGATGGATTAGATATGATATCAAATTAAGTCTTGAATTACTTGTTGCATATTAGCGATAATACTCATTAAGAAAAGTATTATTTTTTCACTTTGATTGTGATTAATGATAAAACAAGTAAAAGAGATCTGTTTTATTCAATTTAAAATAAATTGTATCGTATTTTTTGTAGGAACAAAATAAAATAAGTTTCAAAATGTGTATGCATTTTTCTAATAGTGAGAAAAGTCCCCTTGTTTTTATCTATATGTATATCAATGGAAACATATAAATCTTGGATATATTATCAAATTGTTTAATGATGAATAACATTTACAATGTATCTCCCAAAAGAGGACATCTTAAGACTGGAATTAATATGATATATTAAGTCATTTTGAAATACTTTTTTTTTCCCAAGATATTTATACATATTATCCAAATCAGACTTGATATGAACTTTATTTTAAGCTCAATATGTCAGTAATCATTTGATATATTATAGTATTATCTTCTGACTTATTTTATTAAGTGTGAGTTTCAAATGAGACGGAATATTAACCCTCTCTGGACGGGTGGTACAGTACTGTACCGCTCATTCAAAAGCCCAGTGGCCGGGCGGCACAGTATTGTGCCAGCCATTTAATTGATTTAGGCCTAATAATTTGAACGCCCCGGCATTGTGACATTCAAGGCTAGAATGCCCCCGTCGTGAATGGGTTAATAAATGTTCAATTATCAGTGTGATTCCAATGTGTATTTTTGTGATGATATTAATGCTTTTATTCAGTCGTATTTGGAATTATTTTCCTTATATATGTTTATATCTGAGTAAAAAGAGAGAGAAAAAGGGGAGAAAAAAGAAAAAGAAAGAAGAGAAGAGAGAGAAAGGAGATTGATATAGATATAAATACTGATAAATGCTTTTTATGTCAATCTTTATATGCTTGATATAAATAAGGGTTGGATTAATTCACTTGATTTGTGTATCATTTATTTAAAGTACGAGCATTACAATAGAATTTCTAAAAATAAATTTGAAAACGCTTTGATTGTTGTAACTGATTTATGTCCTGATACGGTGTCAAGAGCACTTTTGAGTAACCATGTATAAAAAAAAAATACAGGCCAATATTATATACAAAATGCACAAAAATGTATATGACTGAGCGTGAATGACAAGATTTTTTGTAACATTCTATCCAAAAAAAGAGAAAAGAATAATTTAAATGCTCAACAGAAGTAAACAAGACACAACACAGTCTCCTTGTTTGGACACAATCTGTCCATTTTCTCTTGTGTTACATTCGTTACATAACCAAGATCCGAAACCAAGTTACTCTTATTGAGTGACATGTCAGTGCTTTGCTTTACGAATTTCCCAAGCGCTTCCGCGACAAGGGAAACCGAGCCAACAGCTGACAGTCGACTTTAATTTTCTTCGGAAGTAACGAAATTCCGGATCTCGTCGCAGTCAAAGTCTTCGGCCGCGTCCAAGTTGCAGAAAAGATGTCTCAAAAGATGACTTCTTCACGTCGTCGCTCACTTCGTTTGGACGTTGTTCTTTTTTTTTTCTTTTTCATAAGAGAAAATAAAAATGTTGCCCGTATTACGCCTTGACGTCAGCAGTCAGTCGAAACCAGATATCGCCAATACGAAATAAAACAAACTTGTCTTCTTATCTACTCGGGGAGTTATGTAGGATAGCTATGATTAAGTTTGGAAAGATATTGATGCCTTTTTTCCTTCTTATGGTTATTTTACTTGTCTTAGGATGAAGAATTATGTCCGTCAGGTGTTTAGAAGTCGTCCGCTGCCTTCTTCAGCATCCTTCTCACCTGAAAATGCCGTAGAGAATCTATTAATATTTCCCGTCCCAGAAAGTCCTTAGAAAACGAGTCTATCTGGATGTATTTTCTTCAATATTTCGTAAATGAATGAAATAATTGACAATATATTCTACATGATATTCACTCTTTTGTCAGGTTTAGTGCGTGTTTTTAAATGAAGAGGAAAAAGAAAAAGATAAAGCTTAAATAAAGAGATGATTAAAAAAGACACGAAAAAAGCCAGCTGCGAACATGCATTCTATTAGGAATATTTTGTGTTATACATTATAAACATATTATTTTTTCCTAAAATATCTACGCGTTCTGTTCATATTACTTCATATTACTTCTCCAGTTTTACAGGTTCTCTTTAATCCAATTCGTCTCACAAACTCATCAAAAACTTTCTCCATACTTGAAACAAGTAGATGTAATCTGTTGAACTGAAAGAGCCGTGAAAAAAAGAGAAAGAAATTCTTCCTCGAAAGACTTCAAAAGCAACTAAAGTGAAGACGAAGAATAAAGAAAAAAAGGAGCCAGAGAAGACGAAATACGTAGTTTATTCAAGGTAGTGGTTCACCTTTAACTGGCAGGCTGATTAAAGCAATTGGTGTTCTGCCTTCCCGCCAAGGTAACCCCACGACAGATAAAAGTTAGCTGACTGAAATAAAAAAAAGAATATTCGTTTTTTTGAATTTTATCACATGCTTGGAATGAAATGGAAAACAAAAAATTAAAGTTAAAGCTGTTTTTTTTTTTTTTTTTTTTTTAATTTTAAAGGGTGGGGGGTTGTTTAGGTTTGAGTTATTGAAGGAAATGCGATTATATATATATGTTAGTGGTTAATACAAGCGATAAGTCTCTTTTTTTTTGTTTGTTCTAATCAAAGGCGAATCAGATTATTTTCGTGTGTGTGAAGAAGCATTTCGTGTAGTATGAAAAAAAAAAACACTTCAGCACTCGGAACACTACATTACAAATAGAAAAAAAAAAAAAAAACACACTAACCAGGATAAAACAGCCAATGAGAAGGTAAACGGAATCCATAACTAAAAAGCTCACGTTTAAGATAGTCACATTTTTATTTACTATTACCATTTTTTATTGAACCAGTCGGGAAACGATCGAATTCACATAAAGAATGATAGAAGAGGCATAAAACAATGTTAAATCTATAGAACACGTATTGTATCTAGAAGTGTTTTAAAACTCAAGAAAAGCCAGAAAAGAAGAAGAAAAAAGAAAGAAAGTGGCCATAAACGTAGATCAGATAATGAAGAGAAGAAACAGAAGGGAGGGAGGGAGAGGGAGGGGGAAGGGGAGAGGGAGAGGGAGAGGGAGAGGGAGAGGGAGAGGGAGAGAGAGGGAGAGGGAGAGGGAGAGGGAGAGGGAGAGGGAGAGGGAGAGGGAGAGAGAGAGAGAGAGAGAGAGAGAGAGAGAGAGAGAGAGAGAGAGAGAGAGAAAAAAAAAAAAAAAAAAAAAAAAAAAAAAAAAAAAAAAAAAAAAAAAAAAAAAAAAAAAAAAAAAAAAAAAAAAAAAAAAAAAAACGAGAAAAAGAAAGAAAAGCAAAATTAGAAGAAAGAAGAAAAAAGGAAAGGAAATCAAAAGCAAAGGAAAAGGAAAGAGCGAAGAATATTGAAAATGAGAACGAGAAGGTGAAAAAAGACTTAAAAAGGAAAGATTTTTGGACGAAACTATTGATCAGAAAAGATAACGAAGGATATAATTTTTTCCAGAAAAGAAGAAGCGAAAGACAGGTGTTTAAGAGAGTACAAAGAGGCCTTGGGTAGCCACGACGGAAGCGAAAGATACTAAAATCTATCTCAGTTCAGCAGCAAAATGTCTAAATTCGACTACAGAATATAGAAGCCCCTCAAAAAAATAAGAAAGCCAAGAAAAACATTAACAAAAACGAGAAAAAAAACAAGGGCTATGTATACAGAAAGTGCAGCAATCTTCTATAAACCAAAAAATAATATTGGAACGCGTCCTGTAGTTCGTTTGTTTCTCTCCCCTTTTTTTAGCCATCGCACTCGACTATCGGGTTCTAAAGGACATACCCGAGAGGAGGCGGTCATAGTCGAGTCTTCCTTGGCCAGGGAAGTCATCTCGGAAGACGATTGAGCCAACTTGGAGGAGGTAAAAGAAGATAATGTGTCACCCGCCGTAGCTACTTTCGAAGCAACTGACGGGGACACCTGGAGAGAAAAGAGCTGCTGAATGATTTTTTTTTCTATTTTCTCTCTCTCTTCTTTTCTTTTATTCTGATTATGTTTACTGTACCTCAGAGGATGATATTTCTGTCCTTAGACAAAATCTGTGTTTTTTTTTGTTGTCGTTGGGGAAAAATAAACACAAGGAGGCACGAAGAGTGATCTTGTATACCCACAAAGATGTAAAATTCTCAAAAAACAACATATTGCAACAGCTCTTATCATAATGATTTTCTTCAAATAATTGCGATAATTGTAACACTTATCCCAAGATACAATATACCTTGAACTGGCTGTACCGTTGCAAGAATCAAACGCACTTTTTGTTTTGTTATGGATTCGCTAACCTTAAAGGGATAACCACAAAGCCATTGAAGTCCTGTTCAAGGCAACGGCTCGCTTACAAGGAGGGTTGGAAAGGATTATGAGCAAATATTTATTAATCCAACATGCAGAACTTACGAAAAATTTGATTCTTATAGGAGCGGTGCGCAAAATTACAGCTGGAAATTGAGAAAATGGAAATATGATGAGCATTCCTGAATTTTGATCTTACGAATTAAGTAACAAAAAAATCCTGTTTTTGTTTAACAGGCTGACAATGAGACATTGACGATGGACAAACGAACAAATAGACAAATCACTGCTCATAATTTCCATTACCATATTCTCTGCAGAAGCATAAGTGATAAAGCTGAGGAGAAAAGCAGGTATTTCTTTTTTAAATGTTTTTCTCTTCCTTTCTGTATCAAGCAATCCTCAAATACGGGGTAACTTACATGCAAAGAAACTTTGAAGCTGATTTATATGCGGTTCAAAAATTTCTGCAAGAAAGAGCACAGTCATTGAAAATCAAAAGACATGGAAATGAATGTCGTACATAATGCTTAAAAAAAAGAAAATAATAATATTATTATAAACACATTCGCCCCACGCAGGGACGAATTGGTACCAGGGGCCAAAGATAAATAAGTTTAGAGGTTTCTCCTTAAGATCTCAACAGCTGGTTACAGTATTTTAGGTGTCCGCTGAAGAAACCAGCATATGTTGATTTCTTATGGAAAACTCGGGACAACTTTCATTCGGTATTTATATCTATGACTGCAAGGAAGCAGCGTTGATGTCAGTTTTAATAAATGATCATTATCATAAATTTTATTCTCATCAATGATTAGAATTTTCTCGAAATTTATAAATCACAAAAAAGTAATGTGAAAAGAAAATACCGTGGGAGAGAGAAAAAAATGGCACGAATGGCAAAAAGTAAAGAACAGAACGGAATGAAAATAAAAAAAAATAAATTATTATAGACTGTGTCCTTTTTAAAACCGCTGGAGGAAGATGCCGGGAAGAATTCTCGATGGCGACCTCTGGATGTTAACTACTGTTGAATGAAAATACGTAACGGCCATTTTATAAAATGGAAGTCATTCACTTGAGAAGATTAACAAGTATTTGTAAGTTAGGATATATCAATGTAGCTCTTTGGTGTATAACTTGATACATATGTGGCCTATCATATACATAAATATATGTATACATTGATGAATGTACACTGAGTGTCATTCATTTACCGAATTCATTGCATCTATTATTTATAAATTCAAAGGGTTAGGAACTTTAAGGTGGCAATAACTGTCTGACAAAAAAAGCTTGTCTGCTTCCATGCAAGACGTAGTATTGAATTAGCTAATCTTGAACAAGAAAAAATATACTTTTTATTTGCGCTTTTGATATAAAATGAAAAAAAAAAAAAAAATCGAAAAGACCTTTGACCCCTGTTACCTCTCGCCCAACCTGCGTGGAGGTAAAAATAAGGCAGTTACAGCTTTATTGTGTATATGTCTATTTCCTACAGCTTGTTTGGCCCCATGCGTGCTGCGCAACGAGCTTATTCTTTTGTTTTTTTTGTAAGCTCTGACGTCCCGAGACAAAGAGTGTGAATGAAACACGTGTTAGATCATTTTTTATGAATCAACGACCATTGTAGTACCTCACGGCGGATTGGCTTGGAGTATTTACCAAATGTATCTTCAAGGTGCTGGATAGCCTCCCTGGAATCCTGCAAAAAGGACTCTTCACTATAAAAGTAGTAAATGCTCTTTGGCCTTTGGTTTAGAATGGATGAAGGGTTCGTAACGCATGCCGAGGGTTTTTACTACTTTTTTAGTTGGGTCTGAATCTATTACTCTTTTATTTTTATTTTTTTTTACTCTATTTATTTTTATTTTTTCGTCTCTATTGTTACTATTCGTCTATGTTTTCCCCCATCAATTCAAAAACCTATTTATCTATTTATTTGTCTATCTATATCCGTCTATTAGTCATCAATTTGAATATATATATCTATTTATATCTATCTCTACAGATAACATGTTATTAAAAGCAATAACTTTCCCTGTCTTTCTGTTTGTCATAGCACTATCTATCTCCAACTGACTTAACTATCAGTCATCAGTCTATATATATTTATATACATTATTGTTAACAATTTACCTTGTTACAGTTAATTTTCCAGTTATTTTTTTCTGTATTGATATACATATCTATTCTGCTTATATACTTATCTGTATATCTTAAACTATATACTTATCCTGCTATACATCTATATCGATATACTTATTTCCCCATAAATCTGTTTCTCTATCTGTATACCTATCCATCTTTCTATCTAATCCTACTTTCTATCTAATCATCTTCTCTTTCCATACCTACATACTATTTTACCTATCTATCTCTATCTATTTACTCGTATCTATCTATCTATCTATCTATCTATCTACATCTCCGGTTCCCCACTCCTCTCCCCTTACCTCGAGTCCAGTGCCCTGCCTGGCCCGGAAGTTAGCAATGATGTCATCTGCCTGCCGCTCGAAGTCTGAGGGCTCTTTGCGTGGCTCGAAGAAGTCGCTGGGAAGACCTGCGGGACTGGGCGAGGCGGCGCGGGTCGAAGGGCGAGTCAGCGGAAGGGCGGATGCTGGGGACATGTTCTGGGTCTCCTGTGGAGGGCGAGCGGGAGAGTTAGAAGGTGGCGGGTGGGAGGCTGAGAGGGTGAGAGGGTTTGAGGGATTGGTTGTATGTTGCGATGAAATTTTATATATATATATGTATATATATATATATATATATATATATGTACATATATATATATATATATATATATATATATATATATATATATATATATATACATGCATGTATACATAAATATATATTATATAGATATATATATATGTATATGTATAAATATATATATATATATATATTTATCTATATACATATATATATATATATATATATATATACATATACACAAATATATACATCCATACATATATAAATATATAAATGATATATGTATTTATATACATATATTTATATATATATATATATATATATATGTATATATTTATATAACTATATATATATATACATATGTATAAATAAATAAATAAATATATATAGTTTTATATATATACATATATATATATTTAAATATATACATATATATATATATATATATATATATATATATATATATATATATATATATATATATATATATATATATATATATACATATTGCGATGATTTACAAAAGTGTGAATCATTAGAAAAAGATAACAGATTTTCTGTATTTGGAAAGAAACATCAATTATATATCAAAAGGAAATATACACAGCATATTCAAATATAATAATGCATACTGCAATGCATAAAGTCACACTAAATATAAAATAGGCATAGGTCTTCTGTACAAACACGCTCGGAAATCGCTTTTCAAAAAGTGTAAGTACTTTGTTTATGGAATTTCCTTGCTTTTAGGGGTTTAGATTTAGTTTAGTTCTTTATATACTTTAATGAAAACCATAAATTCCTATTTCAAATCACTGCAGTGAATAAGAAAAGGCAGCTAAAAAAAAGAAGCAAAATGCATGAATAAACAAAATACATACATAAACCTTTTAAAAACTCAAAATTAAGAAGCAAGAAGGGAATAAAAGTGTAAATAGGCGAAATAAGGAATAAATTAGGCATGGAATAAAGTCAACGATGGGTTACTCATGCAAATCTGAACTGAAATAGCCAAATGGTGTGTAACTGATATTAAGAAATAGAAGTCCATTTAACAGGCCTTCATAATGAAAATATAACTATTAATAATAAAGAAAACATAATGTATGTGTTTGTGTATTTGGACGGTATTCGGAAAGTTTAAAGCGATTGTGAAGAAAGAAAACTGGCCTTTCCCAGTTATTTTAGCCATTCTGTTCAGTTGCTTTCTTATATCAGAAAAGGAATAAAAAAATAAATATGCACATGCGAAAACCTCAAATGAAAACCTTGATAAAAAAAAGGGACAGCAAGAACAAGAAGAGGAAGAATTATAAGGGAAAAAAGAAGGAATTTTGTAGAAGACCCAACACCTTGGATCTCAAACAGGACTGAGATAGCTACACTCGTGCAAGGTAGGCAAAAGGATCAAGGTTGGCGTCAAGGTAAAAGACACACCACACTCACAACTCACTAAGTCTGAGAAGCCTAAGGGCCTGAGATGAGAGACAGCATCACCTTCTCATTCTTGGCTGAATAGAGGAAGGAAGGATGGAAAGGTCTTCTGTGTGTTTGTGTGTCTAAGAGTGACTGTTTTTTTTGGCACGGGAACATGTGCAGTGAAGAAAGGGCGCGAGAAAACAGCTGTTGTAGTTAAGATGGTTGACGTCGTTTTTTTTTTGTGTGTGTGGTGAGGGATTGTTTATTTTTTCTCTTTTACTTTTTGATATATTTTCATCTCGTGTGATAGTGGAAGGAGAGAGAGAGAGTGGTTGATGAGACACTCTTTTGATGTTTTACTAAAAGGCTTATTATTACAGGTGAAGAGAGAAAAGGGGTCCACATGTCTTAGGAAATGAACTAAGAGAAAAGTAGGGCGGCTACAAGAATAAACGAAAGGAGAACGGCAGATAAGAAGCAAATTTATTAACTTGAGGATCAACTTGGACTCGGCAAAGCTTGTGCCATGAAGTAACCTACTGCAACGTAAAGAGAGGCAGTACCAAAGATGTAAAATAGATTAGGTGATATATAAGTAATCAGGCATAATGCGAAGAGAAAATAAAATGAGATCACGGATTAGATGCCAATAAGCTTAAGATGTTATCTTGAAGTGAAATGAAGACACATTAAAAAGACTACAACAATATTATAATCGCACAGTGAAAAGCATGAGCAAAGTAAATACATATTAACACGGACCGTCATAATAAGAATTCTAAAAGGACCGTTTACGAAGATGGCCTATCAGCGTAGGTAAGGGGCCTATTCGCCAATTTTGGAAACAATAACAAAGAAACACAGCTCTGAGTGAATATGTATTTTTTTTATATACTTTTCTTTGATTTCTTGAATATCTAAGGCCCATTATTCAAGCACGCTTAAAACACCACCTTCAACAGCCTACCAGCCCTAAATCTAGCAAAAAAACTTAAATTTACAATTAGCAGCCCATAAAGACGATCTTTTATGACGTGAAAGAAAAGGAAAATAAAAGGTAAAGAAAAGACGTTATGTTAAACATTTCTTTTGATTTAGTTTCTTGGAGTATCATGTTCTCTTGCGATGGCAGATAAAAATGCCTCAGAAGGTAAGCACAGAAAGTAAAATTAAAAAAGAAAAGAAAAAATCCATGATGTTATTTCTTTTTTATTTCATTTTCAGAAAGACCAACTATGGGGACGAATGTAATGATGGCAGAAGTCATAGAGTGATAGATAGCTCAAAAGAGAAAGAAAAAAAGACTTCAGCAGATCAAATGGTGTTGAAGGAGAGAGAACCGAAAGAAAGACAGAGAGATATCAAGACAGAGAGAGATAAAGGTGAGAAGAGAGAGAGAGAGAGAGAAAGGATATGACTAAGAGAGGGAGCGAGGGAAGCCTAGTAGCGCCTTCTCGCTGCTGAAACGGCGGGGATGTGTGGGTTGAAACCACAGTAGTCCTCCTGTGGAAAACGTGAAGGGTTGTAGGCTAACATTTCCAAAACAAAGGAAGAAAAAAAATCAAGATTTATCACATGGTATATGTTTTTTTTTTTTTTTTTTTTTTTTTTTTTTTTTTTTTGACATGTATTGTCTGATTGGGGATGTTTTTGCATATGATAAATATTTCACATATAACCATTTGGGTTGTAGATAAGTTGTTGGTTTGTATTTAAAGACTGATGCTTTTTTTTTTTTGGTGAAGATAGAATTATGAAAGCGAATTCTGGTGAGGGTGTTATCAACTGCTCTATTATATATGCCTTATTCGCTTGTTAATCGAGATATTATTTTATGTTTAGCATGTATACATATATGTTTGTACATATTTTGATATATGTATATATATATATTTGTCTATGTTATTTATTGCGCGTTGTATTAATAATGACATATGACCAGCTTAGCCTGAAGTTTCGTTAAGCAATATCTACATACATAAAAGAAAAAAAGAAAAGGAAAAAAACACAAAAAAATATCAATTAAAGAAAAGAGAGAGGAAAAAAAAAAATCAATATCGACATAAAGCGGTTAAACGCCCGTTACACTGTGATTCGGAGAATAGCGCTGCATTTTTCTTTTGTAGTGAAACGTTACTACTTTTCCCTTATAAACTTTCACATTACCTTAATACATCAGTCGTCGACCCTGACTTTCATTACTGAACGGAGTGGTGAAAGCATTAGACAATATCTGAAATAATATTTAATTGGATCTTTTCAATTGTCCTATTTTGGGAACGAGAAGGGTCATCAGATGGGTTATTTTTTTATTTTTATTTTTTGGAATACCGATTTATTCTTAGTTTTTGTTGCTTAGTTTTGATGTCGTGTGATTTGTTTTCGTGCTTTATTTTTTTTTCTCCTGTAGTTATTATTTTTTTCCCCGGTTGTTCTTTTCACCGTGCAGACATGTGTGGTTTTCCTTTTTTCTTTCTCTTTTTCTTTTTCTCTTTTCTTTGCAGTTCGTGACATGGCATATGAAGAAATGTATTTTAGATTATAACTGATAATGAACCAGCACATACACACACACACACACACACACACACTTAAACTCTCTCTCACACACACACACAAACAAACAAACAAACAAACAGCCTGCAGGTGGTGTACACGTATAAAGATAAAACCAAACACAACAACAGCGATTGAAGTCTAAACAAAAACATTCGGTTTCTCTTAAGAAACAACAAGCCATTAATTCCCTTCAGATCTATCGCGTACAGTGTTCATTTAAAACTATTGTTGAAAAAGGATTTCAGAAATATGAGGCACCTATAAAAGTAAATTACGATAGTTCTTGATATAATCCACTTCTAAAGATATGTATATATCACACACACACACACGCACACACACACACACACACACACACACACACACGCACACACACACACACACACACACACACACACACACACACACACACACATATATATATATATATATATATATATATATATATATATATATATATATATATATATATATTCACACTTCTATAAATGCGATCGAATAACTTCATATAATCATCTGTTAAAATGAAAATAAAACGAAAATAATTAAAAATCAAAGAAGAGAGAAAAAAGAGTTATTTTCACAGCGCGTGGATTAGTTCGCCTAACACCGTTCAGCTGTTTGACTCGGCGAGTCTATATGCATCCGCCCACTCACTCACGGGCGTGCCAAGTCGTCTCTGACTCAGCCCTGACTCGCAGCCTCAACGCCCACCAGCAGACGACTTCCTGATTTTGTTTGTTTACTTAGGCTATGCTACTCCTACGCTGTAATTGGGGTTTCTTTTTGATTGCTATTTTACACACGCACACGCACACGCACAAGCACACGCACACGCACGAACATGCATACGGATACGTACACTCAAACACATATACACGCACACACACACGAACACGCATACGCACTCACATACACACACACAAACACACAAACATACACAGACACACACACACACACACAGACACACACACACACGCACACGCATACACACACACACACATAGATAAATGAAATAGATTCAGAAAAAGACCCTTATTTAAAAAACTCCTAACATCCTTAGTGGGGTTACACGCAACGCATTATCGCATTTAAGGAAATATCATATCCTATCTTAATTATTGCTTTATCATTTCTTATATCAGAAAAGGAATAACAAATATATATGCACATGTGAAAACCTCAAATGAAATCTCGATAAAAAAAGGACAGCAAGAACACGAAGAAGAATAATTTTAAGGGAAAAAGAAGGAATTTGAAGAAGACCCAACACCTTGGATCGGCTTTATGGTTTAGTCACTTTCGATAGAGAGGCGAAGAGGTAAGAAGAATGAAAAATAATATTGGTAATAAGTAGTAACACCGTTCGACATTAAATAACAAAATAACAAAAATATTTATAAGATATTTTTACTTTTCTAACATTACTTTTCTAACATTAGATAAAATCGTCGTGTTCTAATTGCCTTTAATAGTGATTCTAGCAATGATACTAGTGTTGCAACCATCGTTATGTTTATAATCATTGCTTTTTATCCTCGCCACTATAAGGACTAAAACCATTATCATGAGAATCAATATCATTATCATCACCAATAAGATCACAAGAATGATTATCAACCCTTTAAGATTGAGAAGCTGCAATGCAACTAACTCTAGGAAGGAAACGAGCGTAAAATAATCCGAAGAAATAAGATTCAGGAATGCGAAAATCTTACAAAAAAAAAAAGAAAAAAAGAAGAAAAACAAGAAAAAAAGGAAAGAAAAGAAAGAAAAGAAAAGAAAAGAAAAGAAAGAAGAAAAAAAAAAAAACGTCAGTACATCCATTCGAGACAAAAACAGGAAAAAGAATTTCCATAAAACGTTTTTTTATTCCGTGCGTATGAAATGGGATCCAGTCAAGGTTTCTGGGCATATGAGATGTTTGCCCCCATGCCCTAAAATGGGAGGTGGGGAGGCATCACGCGGTCAAAGAATTAGAACGAAGTAGCCATGCCAAAAACGGGCAAGCCAGTGGGTTGGGGCGGCATCACTTTCCTCCCTCCTCCTCTCTCTGCATGATGCCAGAAACAAGGCATAGCTTACTTTTTCTTTTTTTCCTTTTGTTTTGAAGTCACTTGGGAGTTGGTCTGTTCGATTGCGTGGTTTAGTACTGGTGAAGGAATTTTTATTTTTTTTCATTTTTTATTCTATTTTTTATTTGTTTATCCTGCTTAAAAGATGTGTTTTTAATTAATTCGTTTCTTTGCTCAAATATTTAATTATTAGTTTTATCTTCGATGTATCCTGGATGGCTCGTCTTTTTTCGAATATTTCTCAATGCCAGTCTATGTTAAGAATCCTCCAGATGAATTTTTTAGTCTTATAGTCTTATGTTACTATAGCACTTTTAAATTTTTAAGCTGAGTCAAGATTTAAGAGAAAACTTTTGCGGTAGGAATTCTGTTTTTTTATCTGTCTTTGTCTGTGTCTAGAATAAATATAGCCAAGGTTAATGCGCCTACGTAAAGTTTGTATAAAGTTTGTCGAAAATAGTTTCCTTCAGTTTTAAACCGGGTTATATATATAGGTGAAAATTCTTGTGAAAATCTTTTGGAGGTTCCTATTATATATAACACTTTTTTTAGATACGACATAAACTTAATGAAGAAAATTACTTCATTGCAATATAAACGCCATGCATATTGAGATGTTATAATTGAAATAGTATATAAAACTTAAAATCTAAATTTCTGCCGTGGGTTGTATTCGTAACATTCCAATATATATCTGCCTCTTCTTGCTTAAAAAATAAGAAAAGGTGGTTCAGTCCATGTACATTGAAGTTCCCTACACTTAGATTTAAGGAAAATATCGTTAAATTTCCCTAGGCCGTCACACCCACCTCCGTTAATACTGTCCCTTAAACCAAATAACGTGATTTATGATCCCCCACGCTCTAAAAGGCCATAGTTGGCACTCGAATCATGGGCGGGTGCCAGCATAGGCAAGGAAGTTCATGCTGACAGCTGACTCCCTCCTCCACCCCTACCCCCTCTCCCCCATTACTATCAGAGTCTGGCACTGATGCGAAAAGAATGTACAAATTGTCCCCTATCCTTAACCTCGTTTTCTTTTATTCTTAGCATCTAAGGTATTATTAGAATCCGAAATTTAGATACACCAGACGTGTTATTCTAATGTTATTCTAACGCCCACGTGTTATTCCATCACATAACCACAAACTAGAACCTTTATTTGACTAACTTCCAGCACAGCAAGAGTGAAAAGAAGATAAAACTAAGATCAACGAGTCAAAACGTAGGAGTAAACCCGTAGATTTATGAAGGTAATAATTTCATGATAATTTTTCCTAATCGTAAGTGCAGGAAATCCTAATTTTAACACCTGCTCTGACGCACGCCGGTGAGTTAATATCATGAATGACTCAGTGAGTTACGAATTACTTTAATCGAACATATGAATGATATATATGAATACTTCAGGACATTTTTAGGATTCGAAGCAAATTTCATCTAATAAATTCAACATAAAAAAGGAGAAAAAAAAAGAATCCTGTGAAGTAATGATAATGATAATGATAATAATAATAAATGTGATTTTGATTATACGAATAAATGATAAAACGAATATACTTTTTTATTCAGAAATATTTCTCTTTATTTCCCCACCCTCTACCTTCCCCACCCTACCCAACCCCCAACCTCCCCCAACCCCTCCTGCCCCCACCCCACCCTCTTCCTCCTCCTCCTTCACCTCCTCCTCCTCCTCTTCCAACCTCCCCCACCCCACCTTCACCCTACCCTCCCACCCTCACCCCACCCTCCCCCATCTTCCCCCACCCCCATCCCACCCTCACCCTCCTCCCCCTCCCCCAACCCCCCACCCCACACACTTGGCACGCTTCCCCGCCCATCGCAAGGCATCCACAAGCCAGCCTCTCGATCCATGTTGTGCAGACATAGTGTACCTACCCTTCCTGCTGTGTATTGTGTCAGGAGGGTGTAAAGGGAACACCCCCTCACGCCCTTTGTTCTCTCGTAACGTGTCGTAACGTGTCGTAAAGCTATGAACAGAATTGTAATATCAAATATCATGGACCGAGGGAGAGTTAAGTGGTAGAAAATTAGGATTTAAGGAGGTGCCGCCCCCCCCCAAAAAAAAAAAAAAAAAAAAAATCTTGGGTCAGCATCGCCTCCCTATTACTTCTATGGAGGCTATTTTTTGGTTCATCACGATTTCTGTCAGGTTTTGACTCGTAAATATTTTTTTTTCAGCTTCATTGGTTATCAGAATAGCGATATATATGTATATATATATGTGTGAATGTATATATATATATATATATATATATATATATATATATATATATATACATATATATATATATATATATATATATATATATACATATATATATATATATATATATATATATATATATATTATATATATATATATATATATATATCTATATATAGTTAACTGGCTGTGAAAATATGTTTTCTGCCGAATAAGTCACATAAGCGAGAGAGAAAAAAGTTATACTCAATTTTTGAATAAAAACAAGAAAAACAGAAGTTCGTCACGAACAGAATATTCGAAAAAAAAATCATGATTACTATTGACACAAAGAAACTTCACGCAATCCATTTCATTACTAGAGGCATTATTTTTTTTTCTTCAAAATCGAATGTAAAACCACGCCCATTATCACAAGAACAATGCTAATATCTACTATCATTGTCACTATTATCAGAATTATTCTATTGATCTTTGCAACATTTCAACATGTCGAACTTGTAACATGATATGAATCCCAGATATAAAAGAGGAGGGAGGGGGGAGGGAGGGAGGAGGGAGGGGTAGGCGGGATGGAGGAGGGAAGGAGGAGGAGGAGGAGGAGGAGGGAGGAGGGGGGGAGGGGGG